>JANTPZ010105940.1:0-18693 GCA_025593235.1 Vachellia pachyceras
CATATAGCTGTGTTTTAATTAATGTGATTGCCTATAACTTTTTGACCTCTCTCACCATTATTTATATACCAAACCCACCTGCTAACTCAACTAATTCTGCCCTTTCCTTGTTTGTATATTCTGCAAACACACACAGAGTCCCATATTCAGCAAGGAGAGGAAAATTTCTAGCAGAAACAACCGAGGCACACCAAAACAGGATAAAAAAGGTGAACAGAGGCATACCTGATTACCTGAACTGAGGTGGAAGCAGCGGCAAGCAGAGTGGCGATGAGAGGCACGGAATCAGCGAGGCAAGCAGCGGCAAGCAGAGGTGGATGCAGCGGCGAATGCGACCGTGAGAACCCTTAGCGACGGAGAATGCAACTGCGAGAAACCTTAGCAACGGAGAAGCGACGGTCGAGTGGCGACGAGAGGCACGGAATCTCGAACTCGAAGCAGAGCTGAAGAAGCAGACGATTGCAAATGCGACTGAATGAAGAAGCCAACACGCCGAAAACCCTTAACATGAAAGCAAGGAGAGGAAAATGCTCAGAGGTGTGTGTCCTGAGTTATGACCTAGCTGTGCCTGTGACTGCGTATATATATTTTATGTAATATAAAAATGAAAAAAAAATATACAAGCCGGCCTGTCAGGCAAAACAGGCCACTTGGCCGGCCTGGGCCTGGCCTGTTTACCATAACAGGCCATTTTTGCGGCCTAGGCCTGTGCCTGGTGTCACGGGGCCATTACCCTCTCCCTCAAAAGAGCTCTCATGAGGGTGTGCAGCGCACCCGTTTATATAGCCCAGCACCCTCCCGAGCCTCTCCGATGTGGGACTTTGACACTGGGCCTGCAAAAGCCTGGCCTTCCAGGCTTTTGCAGGCCAAGGCACAGGCCCCTGACAGGCCGCCTGGCCTTTTTCCATGCTTACTTTCTGTACGTGTGTACGCCTTCTCCTTTTTGCTGCTCGTGCCTGGACGTCTCAGCCTACATCTTCTCTCCTCCTTCTTTTCTCGAGCGTGCCGGACCTTTTGATATGTGTATGGCATTGGATATATATGGGCATGATACTCCTCCTTCCCTTCAACGTTCTCTCTCTTCTTTTTGTTTTTCTTTTATCCTTTCTTTATTTCTTGATTTGATGAGATATTATCTTTGGATTACTTCCTAAAAAATATAATAAGATAATAAAATAAAAGGAAGTAAAACAAAATAGCAATAAGGATTAATAAAATCTTTAAATTATTATTATCTGTTATGATTTAATGAATCCCTAGGATAATGCATATATTTGCTATTTTAAACTCAAAATCTTTTAAAACAATGAATCCCTAAGATAATGCCCTATCAGATAGACTTTCTATTTTAAACTCAAAATCTTTTAAAATTATATTAATAACCCTGCAAATATCTAAAAAATATCTCAAATATACTAAAAATTAGAGAGTTATCATGTAGTACAGTACCAATCTAGGTCGTATTCACTTTGAGGAGTAGAAAAACGAAATGAAATCCTAGTAATTGAATGTAAGTAAGCTGAACTGAAAATTGATTTGAAAAATTTTCTAAGCAAATGCTATGAATTAAACTGAAATTAAAATACTTCTTTTTTATTTCTTTTTAACGAAAATAATTGAAATGGATTTTAGTAAATAAAATAGAAACGAAACACATGAATAAATAATGATAATAATCAATCATCCAACTCAACAATATAAGTAATCATTACTTCAATATATATATAGGAGTTAAAATAATGAATTAAGAATTATAATTAAGTTTTAATCTAACAATCCACTTCGAGTTGTCACCAAATATTTTCCAAACTTCAAATTTACTAACTGCCACCAGAATAGTAAAATGGAATTAAGGATAATAAAATTATTGCTTAATTGTAACTTTTGAATCCAAAATAATATAATTAAAGTTAGCAAAAGATAATTTGATTTAAGATTCTAAGCCACATCATGTTGTCAATGGGACTTCTCATTAAATATTTTTATCTATGGGATCATTTCTTAAATAAATTTCTTATCTGGGACCCCAGGCTAAATTTCCATTTGATAATCAATGCTTGTGGCCCAATAAAGCATCAGTCCCTCTCTCACATCATGGCCTAAATAAAATAAAATAAATAGAAAATAATAGAATGAATGGATTTATGATTTTGATCCTTGTTTGCACTTTTCAAAATTTATCTTTTGATCCCAATTTCTTCCAAAAATAGCCTTAATTGACTTTAATTTCATATAATTATCATTAATCATCATTAAAGCAATTAAATTCAATAAAAGCCTAATAATCACATTAAAATCTCTTAAAATGCTACAAATTTACTAAATAAAATATGATTATTTCACAAGCTTGTGTGTATAGCTTAACATTATAAAACTAGTAAGATAAAATGTTCAAATTTTATCACTTTTTCAAATTTTCTTGATTTAATAAAATCAAGAAACCACTCATCTCCCACTCTACCTTCCAATCAAACAAAGCTTATAATCTCGCATCTTTTACGTTAACCTCCCTTAATTCACCTCACCCAACCTTTTGGTACTTGTAGCATTTATTGAAAACTCCCAGAGCATCAATTCCATGGAAAATGAGCGTAATTGTGGTATTTGTAGTACTATTTTGTAGGTAAATTTATCAACTAAGATCAATCGAAGAATCATTACAGAAAAGTTCTATATAAAGGGTCATGGGTTATTTTCCAACATTGCATGTTGATTCAAAGATGGATGGTCTACTTTTACCCATTTAAGAACCCATTAAGGAGTATTATCACATGGGTTCATATTCCACGGATCTATCTTATAGACATTGCATAACTTGTTTAGGGGAATGCATCAGTCGGCCCGTCATAGTGGACTTACATACTTTATGAGATAATATTGGATCAATAGCAAAAATGGAAAGAGGAAGATTTACTAGAATTTGTGTAGAATGGGACTTACCAAAAATTCTTGTTTCCTCGCATCATCGTAGCTAAGGAATGCTTCAACGCGGAGTATGGAGGCCTCAAGCTAATATGTTTCAGGTGTGGGCGCAACGGTCACCGAAGGGAGGCTTATCCATGGCAGGGAACCACCAGAGATGCAGCAGAGGAAAAAACCAGCGACGCTGTCAGCGGACCGAGATGCAGGAGGCTTCCGACGACAAGAAGAAATATGTGGAGCTAAGGGTGAAGTTGGACTCAGAGCCCAGAACGCGTGTGGAGGTACAGCCGGAGAAGAGGAAGATGGCGTCGTCGGGAAACTTTGGTCCATGGATGCTTGTCACTCGGTCCACGCCTTACCAATCTGTGAAGGGCGTAGGTCGCCGTTCCGCCAACAGTGCTGCAGCGTCAGGACCTAGAGGTGGCAGGATGGTGGTGGCGCCGGCTGGGTCTTCAAGATTTGGAGTTTTAGCTTGTATGGAGACAGAAGGTGCGGGGGATGAGGCGGCCGAAAATTGCACGAAGAAGGAAAAGGGTCAGCTGGAAAATGGGAGAGTAGAGAAAGCTTTGGTAAGGAAAATGGAGGGGACCACGCATGAAAGAGAAGGGGAAAAAAGGCACCAACAAAAATGATAAAGTGATGACAAGGTAGAGAAGCAAATGGGCCTCAAGGAATTCTAAGAGAGTGGGCCAAGAGGAGTAAGCAATTGGGCCGTGGGAAGGAAACGGAAATGGGCCAAATGGAGAGTTTAATTTAACAGGCATGGACAAGGAAATGGACCAAGATAAAATTAAAATGCACGAGGGCCTAAATAGCAAAGGAAAAAATTAAGATGATTAGCCAACGTACACATTATGTAGTAAGTGGGAACATAATCCTCCACCAGAAGCCCACAGAGACACAGTTATTTCACCTGCAGATATACTCAAGGGGACTTGTCAGTTAAATAGAGTTGAGGATAAAGGAATTAGGATTGGTTGTTTGCTTGATGGGTTAGACCCAAAACTCCCAATCCATTAGTATCAAAAGTTGATGGTGAGGAGGAACAAATAGAGGACCCTAGGTTAGAGCTTCGTAGCACTAGGGATGTGGCTACTACCATGGAAGATAAGGATTATCTTGAGGAGTTTGACTTTGTGTCAGAAACAGGAGCTAGTCAGTAAGTGCTATTTCCTTTGCTTGTTTTTATGTTTTATGATTATTGCATCTTGAAATTATAGGGGTGGCTAATAGGACCTTCCATATCCTTATTAAAGATTTGGTTAAGAAGAATAAAATTGATATCCTCTGTTTTCTTGAGCCTAAAATTAGCGGGACTCGGGCCAATAACATGATCTATAAGATTCGGTTTTCTGAATTGGATCGGGATTGAGGCTTCAGGTTATTCTAGGGAATTTGGCTTCTTTGGGATTCTAATGATTTTAAAGTAGAGTATATTATTTACAATACTCAACTTTTACATTGCCAAATTCACAACTTGAACCTCAATCAAACTTTCTTTGCTTCATTTATTTATGGTGAAAGTACCTATAGGAAGCGAACCCAATTATAGGCAACAATCATGGAAATTGCTCATCATACAGAGGATAATGGGATCTTACTTAGAGGCGCTAATGCTTAGGTGTCCCTGTTCATATTCTTTCGATGAAGCAGTTTGACAATTGCATTCTTGAGGTTGGGCTTCATGAGATAAATGATCCTAAAGACAGATTCTCTTGGGAACGTGGAGGAGTTAGAGAAAAATTGGATAAGGTATTCTGCAATGTTGATTGGGAGATCAACTTTCCTAACACTCAAGTGCTTCATGATACCAAATACAAATCGGATCATAAAGTTGTGGTTGTCTTCTGCCTCCCCACTGCTTCTCATTCCCAACACAAGAAGGGATTTCATTATTTGGTAGCCTGGAGACTTGAAGAGAGGTTCCAGGAAATAGTGGATAATGCTTGGAGGGAGAGAGATTGGATCAAGGGGATTAACAACTTTCAAGAGCATACTACTGTATGGAATGACTCTTCAATTGGTAGCATTCCTGAAAGGAAAAGGAAAATATTAAGTAGGTTGAAGGGAATAGAAAATTGTAAAGACTGTTTTACAAGCTAGAAAGAAGCTCTTGGAGGAATATAGTAAGCTAATGCTGCAAGAGGAACTGCTGTGGTTCCAAAAATCCAAGTGTAATTGGCTCCAACGGGGAGATCATAATACGAAGTATTTTCATGCTTCAACCATTATCAAACAAAGGAAAAAAAGATCGTGACCTTGCAAGATGGAAATGGAAACTGAATACACGACCTAGAGGAGCTAAAGACCATGGCTAGTAATTAGTATAAAGACTTGTTCCCCAAGGACCTTAGCATTTCAACTAGTTCAAATTGGCCTAGTGAGTTCCCCCATTACAGGTCTCCCAGCTTGAGTCTCTCCATAAGGATGTAAGCAAAGTGGAGATCAAGAATGTAACTTTTTCTATGGGAGCCTTCAAAGCTCCAAGACTTAATGGTATCCAAGCTTATTTCTTTCAGACACAATGGGTAATAGATGGACCTAAGGTATGTGATTTAGTGAGACAAGCTTTTATAGAACCTACCTCTATTAGAGCTGTCAACCAGACCAACATTGTCCTTATACCTAAAGTAGAGAATCACACCACCTTGAGAGACTTGAGACCCATTTCCCTTTGCAATGTTAGCTTTATGGTGTTAATGGAACACCTAGCTAACAGATTCGGTCTATTATGGATGGCTTGGTGGGGGCTTAACAGAGTGGCTTTATGGCATCAAGATATAGTTGTGATAACATCATTATAGCCAAGGAAGCTATCCACCTTATGAGATCTAAACCAGGGAGGAAGGGCTAAACCGCAGTTAAAGTTGACATGAAAAACCGTATGATAAATTGGATTGGGGTTTCCTTGAAACTACTTTGTGAGAGATTAGGCTTCATGATAACCTAATCCATTTAATTTTAGGTTGTATTAGTATGACCTTTATAAGGATTTTGTGGAACGGGATCGAAGGCTCAGAATTTACCACTTCCAAGGGACTTTGACAAGGAGACCCTCTTAGCCCATACCGATTTGTTCTCTGTATGGAAAAATTGGGGCACTTGATCAAGGCCAAGTGCAGAGAAATAGATAGAAGCCTCTCAAATTCCCTAACAATGGCCCCCATATATCTCATCTTTTCTTTACTGATGACCTCCTGTTGTTCGTTAAGGCCTCCTTAGGGCATATGAAAGTTATCAAGAGGGTTATGGTTAGATTTTGTGAAATTTCTAGCCACAAGATAAATCTGTCCAAGTCTAAAGCTTTCTATTCAAGGAATGTAAACCTAAGAAAGAGATCAATCTTGAGTCATGAATGGGGCATTGGAACCACAAATGACTTGGGCAAATATCAAGGTGTTCCCTTCATACATTCACGAGTAGGCAAAGAGGCCTTTGGTCATATAACGAGGAAGGTCAAATCAAGGCTATCAAGCTAGAGGGGAAAGTACTTAACTGTGGCCAGACTATTTGGAAGATCATATGTATCCAATTATTTGACTTTAGCAAATTTTCAGCAAAAGAGATCTTCCATCAAGGCATGTTTTATATAATGGAAGATGCATCTGGTGGAAGATTCTCTCACCGAATTTTCCAAGGGAATGCTATTAGTGATACACATAGGAGGCCACCACCTAGTTCAGTAGTTAGAGTGGATGTTGATGCCTCAATTCGAGCCTTAGTTCAGGTGGTGTGTGGTGGACTCATAAGGGATACTCAATGGAATTGGATCATGGGGTTCCAAATAAAACTTGGGAGCGTCATGGTTATAGGGTAGAGATTTTGGCAATCAAAATAGGTTTGGAGTTATGTCAAATATTGCAGTTTAAGGATATACAAATCTTCTCCGATTCTTTAGAAGTAGTCAACAATTTCCTAAGGGATAGCAGACCAAATCACATTCTACGCTAGGAGATTGAAGAAACTTGGCACCTTCTATATGGCAACTAGAATGTGGAACTACATCAAATCGACTAGAAAACTATGAGGTGCGCTGTTATTCTAGCAAGAGAAACTCGTGCAGGGAGATTGCAATTTAATTTCCTTTCGGAGGCACTCCATTGTGCTGCAGGGACTATCTATTACTCGATCAATCCTCTGTGAGAGGGCATTACCCTCAATCTCCCTTGTAGTTTACCTTTTCAAGCTTAGCTTGCCATTGTTATAAAAAAAAAAAAAAGCTGGGCTTGATCACAGACAAGCATTTATCCTCTGACCCCATCACTTCTGCTAGCATATAACATAGATTTAAAAAATTATGTTTTAAAATTTAACAATTTTATAACTTTTTTATTTAATATACATTAAACTATACGAAAATAAAATCAACACAATCATAAACGAAGGATGGAATTGCATGTTGATATGAAAATTTTAATAATATAACTTAAATAAAAAATCCTTTTTCTCAACCTTCTAAATAAAAGTACAGTATATTGATAAACATAAACGAGATGATGATAACAGAGGAATTGAAAAGAAGAGAGATTACTAATTGGTGAAAATGACTTGAAAATATATTAAAGACTAAGATCATTCACGAGAAATAAATATGCATGCAAAATGACATCAATGCCCATTATTGCATACATCGATGCTCAGTTGCATGTGAATTCTTAGTGCTTGTTAATGCATATGATAGATGTTAAAAGTATATGACACAGATAAGGGTTTAAATAGGTCTTACCAAGTTTCATCCTTAACAGGACATACATGTTTTATAATAAATAGTTGAGTCTAACCTGCTAATTGCTTTTCTTAGGGTTGTTCTGGCTAATAACCCTCTTAACAAAGACTACCTATTAAAAAACTTTAAATAAGCTAACAGATGGAAGTGTTAAACAGGCTCAAAAACAGTTTTTTTTAACAATTTCAATAAATCCCAACATGCCTCTTAAGATATTGAGAAATTTAAGGTGAAGTTTCACATGTTTTGACCAAATCTCCTTGTTCGTTGCACAAAAGAATCAGGCAATGACCTTCAAGTCGGGTGAAGACCAAGGCCAACTGACGTGTCTGGCTTCTCTCCTACCACTTGTCTACTTTTGTTTTTTTGGATAGATAACACTTGTCTACTATCGTCCATTGAAATGGGATTTGCATGTAATACTATATGTAACCTTTTTGAATTTGAACCAATAAAAGTAAAGTTGTACTACTTTGTTCAAGGAGATGTATTCAATGTACATTGAAAACTCATCTTAACATATACTCTTATGATCTTATTTAAGATTTTCCCCAATATATATGAAACATAATGGAAGTTATTTATAAATATGATAAAAAAAGAATCCTTCTTTTTTTTCCTTTTTTGCTAAAGATATTAACTAGTGCATATTTAAGGCACCATTTAAAAGGTTTGTTTTTCAGTTCTTACAAAGGTGATGAGAGAGTAAATATTAATATAATCTTGAGTGCAAATAATAAACAGTATTGTAAATTACCTAAATTTTATAAGACTTTCAATTATTTGAATTGCTTTTATTAGTATATATGAATTAAGTTAATAGTGCTAATCTAATTATAAGAGATGTGAATTGTGATTTGAATAGACAGACAATCTAAATTTAAGATGTTTAATTTTCAAATTTTTAACTGATAAATTTACTTTTAAAATTTAACACTTACTAAAATAAAAACTTTTAAGAACATTAAAAATTAAATGAAATTTACATTTCCTAGTTTTGATTTAGAAAATACAAATAAAGGAGGACCACTCACACTGTTTGTGGAAAGAAGATGCCCTATTCTAACTTGAATTCCACGGCTTAACATTTGTCCAAATCATATAATTTGCATAATGCCATTGCAATTTTCCACATATAGTTGGAATGCAGCGCAAGTTGGTCTTTGGTAATCCAATTCTCTTGTTGGAAGAAAGATACTAAAATTTGAGAGACAAAAGCTTATAATTTAAAATTTGAAGGATAAAAATTAAAATCATCATAAACTTAAAAGAACGAAGTTAATATTAACCTATGAGGAGCATTAATTCATTGCCTAAGTGTAGAGTTACTTGGAATGAACGAGTAGGAGGAGACTTGGTCAATGACTCTCGGTTTTTATTGCATTTGTGAAATTCGTCTTCAAGCTCGCATGCTTACAACTTGCCAAGTCCGATCAACAAGTCTTCATCAACTTCTTCTCATAGTAATCGAAGGTAAAGATATAACCCTAAAAGCATAAAGTTTAGAGAAATTTCTTTCATGCCGCAAAGAGAGTACATACATGATAGTACAGTGTGACATTATTGATATTCTCTTCAATAAAAATATTTCAGTTATCCCCTTTTTAAAGATCTTATATCTCATAAATTTATTTTGATTTTACCTAAAACTTAATTATCTCCTTTCTCTTACACCACGACCGCCCACCATCATCAATGTACTCCACCTTTTTATAATTCCTGATCGGGTCCTTTTGTGAAGCATGAGTGATCAAGGAAACGCATGGTGAAATGGCATAAGGGATAAAAATAACTTGAGTTGTCATAATCTTATGTGCCAGTGCACTTATAAGATGGTACACTAGGTATGCAAGAATCCCTCATGTAAGTACTTCTCACAAACTAATAGGATGTTGGAATGAATCATAAAAGAACAAAAACTTAAGATTAATACAATCTTTAATCCTTTATGTGTACTTTTATTTTAATTTGTTTCCTCAAAATTATGATTCTGGGTGCACAGTCACAAGAAGTTCATAACTAAATTTATGCCTTAACTCTATTCTTAACTACCATAACGAACAAATTCATGTAATTTCCATTTCATTACATTACATTCACCTTCACAATTATTTGACCAACCAAATCGGCCATCATTTTCTCTCACCGAATTCAATCGTTGTGACACAACATATATGTGTTCATATTATAAATACCCTAGCTTTCTTGATCATCAGAATGCATAGGCATAGGAATTAAACGATGCGTTCGAGTGCATTGTTGCTCTTGAAACTGACATTATTGGCATCAGATTTTTTAAGTTTTATGCTTATTTCACAAGTACTTAGAATGGATCTCTTACCAACAAATCTTGTCTTCTCACTCATGCTCCCTCATTGTAAAGTCCCACATTAGTTGGGAAGGAGAATGAAGCATGCCTTATAAGGGTGTAGATACCTTCTCCTTGTGGACACGTTTTCTGGGTGGCTTTGGCTGCACCTAAAGGAACAAAACCCTGCAAATAGGGACAATATTTGTGAGGGAGGGCGCTGGGCTGTTACAAGTGGTATCAAAGCCAGGCCTCTGGTCAGTGTGCTAGCGAGGAAGCTGGGCCCCTATGGGGTGTATGTAAAGTCCCACATCGGTTGGGAAGGAGAACGAAACATGCTTTATAAGGGTGTGGATACCTTCCCTTCGTGGATGTATTTTCTGGGTGCTACGACTGCACCTAGATGAACAAAACCCTTTTCTTGGTTACGGCTGCAAACAGGGACAATATCTATAAGGGAGGGCGTTGGGCTACTACAAGTAGATCGCAGAATTAGATGCGCAGTGGAAGTAGATCCCAACCGATGTAAAGTCCTACATCAGTTGGGAAGGAGAACAAAGCATGCCTTATAAGGGTATGGATACCTTCCCCTCGTGAACTCTTTTTCTGGGTGGCTACGGCTACACCTAGAGGAACAAACCCTGCTCTTAGCTATGATTGCAAACAGGGATAATATCTGCGATGGAGAGTGCTGGGCTGTTACAAGTGGTATCAGAGCTAGGCCTCCGGTTGATGTGCCATCAAAGACGTTGGGCCCCTATGGGGGTGGATGTAAAGTCTCACATCGGTTGGGAAGGAGAACGAATCATGCCTTGGTATACCTTCCCCTTGTGAACGCGTATTCTGGGTGGTTATGGCTGCACCTAGAAAGACAAAATTCTACTTTTGGCTATGGCTGCAAACAGGGACAATATCTGTGAGGGAGGGCGCTGGGCTATTACACTCACTATCCCCTCCTACCGCTATGGACAAAGAAGATCAAAGCAATGGAGGACTTGACGTAAAGAGGAAGAATTGAAGCAATCATCTTTCTTTCTTCTTCACTTGTTCCTTTTTCATATTTAACCTGAGAAACCCAACCAACATAACCCAACGGGTTGCCCAGGTTTATGACAGTTTGCACTAGCTCAATCTGCTTTTACTCTGGGCTGGCACTACTACAAAAGGTACTTTTTACGCCCTATTTTTAACCCCATAGACGCCCTTTCTCGAGGGTTGTAAATGTGAGGGGAGTAGAAAGTTAGGGCCTACGGTGCCCTATGTTAGGAGCGGCGTCGTAGGTTGGATCTACAGCGCCCTACGTTGGAATGTAGGGCGTCAACCTACAGCGCCCTATAACACCATATAGGGCGCAGTATGTTCTTTTTTTTAAAAAAAAATCTCTTTTATTTTATTAACCCCACCTGATTCAGCTTACAGTTACATTTTATACACCATATCCAGTCCAAACATTAACACATATCAGGGTTATAATCAAAAGTCATTGTGGCGGAGAAACACAAAATTCATCAATAGTTAGACGTATATATCTACCTAAACCAAGTCCTTGCTGCAGTGAAACACAAAAGTCATTGTCATTTACTAAGCAAATATCATTGTACATTTGTGGTAGAGTAACACAATTCATCAATCTAATTAACCCTATACAAGTCGACATGAAGAGTTGAAACTATATATATTCACCTTGAAGAAATAAGCATTATCTACAAATGAAGAAGGCGTTTGGCCAACAAATCTCGTATCAAATCAATGTCACCAGCCATGTAAGTATCGTCATTATTAAAAACCTACAAATTTAAAAACAATTATTAGACCAATCCAAATTCATCAAACTAAACGATTAACTCATCAATTTTTGATAGATTACGTATTACCTCTTCTAAATCTCTACTCAATCCGCTCTGAATGATATTATACATGTAACTGATGACATAATACCCGCACTCAGTATTGCCTGATTGTCGAGGGCACTAAAGATAAAAAACATATTGTCAAAATGTATAAAGGGATAAAACGATTTTCAATAAAAGAATTTAAAGTCAAAGTACTTACTTTTGAATAAAACCACTGTGTGTTTTTATTTATACCTTCACGTTTACCGCCCATTATTCGATATGTCTTGAGTGCATATGAAAAAAACATTTTTAAACATCGTTAAAAGCAATAATTTAGAATACAAAAACTTACGTATCAAAAACGTATTTTTGCTCTTTCCCTGCCTTTCTGCCAGACAATGGATCGAACCAATACACAGTATTCGCGAGGGGGCAGACAACACAGAGACTCCAATGATGACTACAACAACACATATAAATGAAAATGAAGTTAACAAAATAAGTTAATTATTACCAATTAGGCTAAATGTGTTAAAGGGATAAATATAATTCCATACCTTTCAATTATTGGCACTAAGTAACACATCCTTGGATTAAAACCTGCTCGTATTGTGTTCCCAACGTAATGCACCCGATTTTCTACAGAATTGTAACTCTTCGTTGTATTCGCAGGACATAAAAATCCATATAAATCATCTCTAGAAAAGTCGATGCAAATACTATGTAAGGTCCTATTAAAGAGTTCAATAATAAAGGAAATATTGAATTATATAAAACCTAAAAAATGACAGCATCAATTAAAGATAGGAATATAAAAAACTTACAAGATTGCAAACTGAAGCCATGTTATATTGAGGTCATCCAGAGATAGGAATTGTTTCACATCATCCTTGTCGATAACGAATTTATACGTTATACCACGACCAACCATCCCTTCAACCATCTGCATGGTTACGGGAGTAAAATTTTTGCGTTGCTGCCGCAGCCGTGACAAGGATAGGAATTTTGTAGCTTCTTCTGGGTCCTGGTAAAGTAAAGATACAGATTATAAATATAATGCCGAAAAAAATTAAGTAAGATCATAAGGTGGCTATTACCTCGTGAGGCGTTATAGGTGTAGAAATGAGATTTTTCGGCCAAAGAATGAAGCAACCCTTAGATTGGCCTAAATGGAGCACCTCTCGATCAGGGACTGGGATATTGGAGCCTTCCTCACCATCTTCAATACCTGTCATCGATACGCGAGATAAGCTATCCAAAATTTGCAAAGAATGGTGCGTAGCAGCTTGCCTGTAGAAATAAGCATGGGCAACGGCACATATAGGCTCATCCAGGTAAAAAGTACAATCCTCTCTAACTTCTTCTGTGGGGGACCAGAGGAAGGGTCACCCAGTGCTAATGTCTCAAGCGGATGATTGTTATCTTTTCTACTGGAAAATACAGGGGAATCGATATTCTTTAGTTTCTCAATCAGCTTTCCTGATTTCAGAAGAGCTGCGGACTCACCTTTCATATCAGCTCTCAACTAAGCTCTCATCTCAGCTCCAAACTCAGCCATCATCTCAACTCTCATCTCCTCATGCATATTTTTCATCATCTGGTTTTGCATCTAGCGTTCAGCGTTAAACTTAGCTAGGAGTGATTGCTGCATCTCAGCTACTCTAAATTGAAACTGAGCTTCAGTAGACTGTTGAGATGGTGGTCCAAAATATTTTCCTAGACCCGTTCCCCTCGAATCCCCTCGAACTTGGCCTGGGTAATCCGGCCTTTCAATCGCCGTCGCTAAGATGTCTAACCTCCCACTTTGAGTGAAAGTCCCTTGGCTGCTTTGCTGTGTAAAGTCATCATGCATCGTATAATACGTCATAAGTGAGGTACTAATAAAACCAAGATAAACAATCACATGTGATTATTATATGTCAACACTTACAATCCTTCCAGCCACCTCAGCAACTGCTTCATTGATGTACTTCCTACCTTTCATCCTCGATGCTTTCCATTTTTTGTGACGTAGAGGAGGAGCAGGGGCCTGGACGACAACGGCAGGATCTGAGGCGGATGCCTCCTCTAATCTTTGTTGCTCCTCCTCCATCATCTTTTGCTGAAGCTATTTGTATCCCCCATGAGACAAATAATGCGGATAGATGTTTGCAGCACCCTTCTGTTTGTTGGCTTCACTTAATTCCTATTAAGACATAAAAAGGAAATCTTAGTCATTCATAGAAACAAAATGTAGATGACTGAAGGATGTTACCTGAAATTGTGGATCTTTCCGTGATGCCACAAACAACCTTCAGTCTTCGGGGGACAGAAACGGATATTTCTGACATGGGTCTTCATTTTTCTTTAACCCCTGAACATAATATCGTGACAGCTTGTTCTTGAAGTCTTTCCACCGTATGCGAACAAGCCCCATCCAGTGCTTCTTCAGTTCCTTAGTAACTGGAACATCATAGGTTTGTTGCAAAGTACAACATTTTATAATGAAATTTGAACAAATTGAAATGAAGACAAAATTGAAGTGGTGTTGAAAGTTACATACCAAAACTTCTTGCCATATCATATCTCGTGTTTCTTGTGGAACAGACCGCCATAAAAGGTACAGTATGCTAACTCTGCTCCATGCCAAATACCCTAAATAGCTGATAAATCGATCTTGCTCATCACCGGTGGGATTCATATCGGCATCGAATTCTACATGCAGCTTCTCCTTTTATTGGCGACGACATGCAATCAAGGAGGCCATAGTTGTACATCCCCTAACCTTTTTCACAGTCGGATATGGTACCACCAGTGGGTTTTCATCTATGTGTCCATCACTGTGTGACTCATCAGAATTCGCCATATTTCTGTTAAGAAATCAACGTCAGATATAGATAAATTTCAATCAGCATGAATAAAGTAATATAAGGTAAACACATATAACACACAATATATCAAAATTTCGTAATTAACTCCTTATTTTATGTATTTTCCCATATCCCTTCACAGTGATCTTGTCTTACAGCATAATGATCATCATCAACCAATTCCGCTTCACGTGATCTAGGCGGATTTATAGTAAAAGGGGGTGTATTGTCCAGGTTAAAGGTTGTATCACCATCCTTTTTTTTTCTTTGAAGTACAATCAACATTTTTTTATTTGCTGGATCTGTGATATAAAACACTTGTCTGGCCTGACTTG
Source organism: Vachellia pachyceras (assembly GCA_025593235.1). NCBI lineage: Eukaryota > Viridiplantae > Streptophyta > Magnoliopsida > Fabales > Fabaceae > Vachellia > Vachellia pachyceras. The sequence goes on from JANTPZ010105940.1 coordinate 14,976, forward strand.
CTATAATGAATGGCTCATCTCCATAACCAACTCTTTCAAGATCAACTGAGGTAAATCCAAACTGTTGGTCGACCACAACGGCATTATTGTTAACCCATACATTTGAATAAATGAAATTTGAACTTGTTGTATGTCATCTCCCAAATTTCTTCAATAACTCCACATTAAGCTATAGATGCCAGTATAGGGTTCTTGTCTTTCGAACTTGAAAAGTGCATGGCTTCAGCTACAACCATCACCCCATTATTTTGCACTGTACTTTTGTCGTCTTGTATCTTTATGTAGAATGAATATCTATTTATGTCATAACCACTCCAGATGACCACCTCAAATGCAGGCCCTCATACTAACCATTTGGCCATCTCAGAAGCATCAATGTCACGAGAAACCCTTTCCTTCAACCATCCTATGAATGTCTTATTCTGTTCATTCGTTATTTGCATGTCATTCATTTTAGGATATATCTTGTTTAACACACCTGTTTATGTTAATGGAAATAAGGTTGAATTTCTTCCATATTATTCAAGATATATAGGTGTGTTTGTAACACTTCTTCACAAGGCATACTCTTCACTTTTAAACCTCGTGTTCCCTTGCTTGCGCCTTCTTCATGCCGTGATTGTACATTCACCCCAGATAGATAATCATTGCAGAAGTCCATAGCCTCTTCCACTGCATATCTTTTTATAATAGATGCTTCAGGTTGATAAGGATTTTTTGAATAACCTTTTAAAACCTTCATGATACGCTCAAAAGGGTGCATCCATCTTAGGTAAACCGGACTGCACAGCCTTATTTCTCTTACTAAATGAGCAACCAGATGGACCATTATATCGAAAAATGCTAGGGAAAATGCATCTCTAGTTGGGAGAGATAATATAACCTTCATTTTCTAATTCGTCCAACTTTTCAACTTCTATCTCTTTGCTACATATAGCATTAAAAAAACACAAAGCCTAGTGATGGTGGCTCGAATGTCATCCTTCATAATGCCTCTAATAGCCACTGGTAATAACTGCTGCATCAATACATGAGAATCGTGTGACTTCAATCCCACGAGCTTCAAATCATCTAATGAAACAAGCCTTTTCACATTCGAAGAATACCCTTGTGGAACCTTAATGCTATGCAAACACTCACAAAAACTTTTTTCTCGGCTTTCGATAGTGTATGTGCTGCTTGCTCCATGTACGCTTTTTTACCATAATCCTTTAGCTTTGGATGTAAACGTTCTCTTATTCCCATTTCAACCAAGTCTAGTCTCACACTGATTCCATCCTTAGTCTTCCCAGGTATGTGCAACAGTGTCCCGACAAGGCTATCACAAACGTTCTTCTCCATATGCATTACATCGATACTGTGCCTCACATCAAGAGTACTCCAATATGGAAGATCAAAAAAATTGACCGCTTCTTCCATATGCTCTTCTCGCTGGCACTTCTCTGATTCTTACCGAAGATGACGTTGACATTCTCTATACACTTCCTCTCTGGTTAAAGCTTTTGGAGCCATTCCATTCTTTGGAAGCCGTTAAAACTCTTTCTTAACCTACCATAGGGGTGAAACCGAGGAAAAAACCTCCTATGACCAAGGTAGACAATTTTTCTCCCATGCTTAAGTTGATGGAAGTGTGTGTCTGCTTCACATATTGGACATGCTTTATGCCCCTTGACACTGTATCCTGACAAGTTACCGTACGTAGGAAAGTCATTTATCGTTGTGAAGATCATCGCATGTAACTTAAATGACTCCTGCCTGTATGCATCAAACACATCAACGCCTTCCTCAGATAGCTTCTTTAAGTCTTCAATCAAAGGTACCAAGTAAACATCGATATCATTCCCCGGCTGTTTCGATCCAGAAATCATCATAGTAAGCATCATATAATTACGTTTCATGCACAACCAGGGAGGCAGGTTGTATATCACCATGAGTACCAGCCACGCACTATGTGTACTACTGAGTGTCCCAAACGGATTGATCCCATCTGTACAAAGCCCGAGCCGAAGGTTTCTTGGCTCACTACCAAATTGCGGAAACATATCGTCAATTTTCTTCCACCGTGGAGAGTCAGCCGGGTGTCGAAGATACCTTCCATCAGATATTCTCTCATCACAATGCCATCTCAGCTTTTGTGCTTTTGTTGCATTGGCAAACAAACGCTTAAACCGTGGTACTATTAGAAGATATCACACTACCTTCAAAGGTTGCCTTTTAGCCAATTTATCACCACAATCACCACCTTTCCTCACTTTGTATCGTGCAGTTTTACATTCCGGACACTCACTAAGATTTTCATACCCACTTCTGTATAGTATATAGTCATTAGGACACACATGTATCTTCTTGTACTCCATCCCCATCATAGATAAGATTTTCTTGGCCTCATACATACGATTTGGAAGTACATTGTTCTCTGGAAGCATATTACCCAACAACTGCAGCAACGATGTGAAACTACTGTCGATCCAACCACAAGATGCATTCAAGTTCATCAAATGCAATGTACTAATCAAGCGTGTATGCTTACTCCCAGGGTACAATAGTGTCTCTGCATCGCTCCGCATGCTTTCATATATAGGGGTTTGGGCAAAAGATTCTACATCGACATCGTGAATCATTCTTTCCATTCTATCTTCATCTACTGCATCCACAGAATCTCTTTCGTGGGCTGCATATGCACTTAGTTTTTCCCCATGCTATATCCACTTTGTGTACTGGAGACTTATTCCCTCACAAATTATGTGATCCCTTATGTCATCAATATTTTGCCTAATCCCATTCATACACTTGACACAGGGACAAAAATACATCTCATTTTTGCTAGTCGCATTTCTTTTAGCAAATTCAATAAACTCTTCCACACCATTCTCATATTCATCACTCATTCTTAATGCATTCATTCAAGTACGATCCATTTATCAAACCCTAAGCCATTGTAAAAATACAAATAATCAAAGTGGGTTTATAGATGAATTATGCCAGGTAATAAAATTGCTAGCAAGCACACTTTCACCCTCTAGAAATAAAAGAAAAGTTCAAGCTAGTGCGATTGTGAATTGCAAGATATTATATATTTACAAAACTATATTTAGCCAAAAAAAAAAAAGGCAAGCAAGCTACAACCAATAATGTGGAAATGTCATGGTTGTGGAACCCAGACTAGACCGATCAGTTAACTTGGAACTCATTGTTTCGGTCACTTATTCGGTCTGGTTGACCCCCTCACTCCGTTTGTGACTTGTGATGACTCGAGACTAACTTGTGCTACTCGTGCATATATGAAAATAACAAGTGTTTATATTAAAACTTACCAATATTACTTTTAACATGTCATAATAGCAAAATAATAAATATCAGTATAAAAATTTGCAGATTCTATTTATAAGAACTTATATAAAAATTTAAAAATGCCCATACCAGAATTTACAAGTTTAAACACACATTTTAACAACTAATGGTAACAAAATTACAAGTGTGATTAGAAAAGTTACCATAATAAGATAAATAATTTGATCCAAGTTTCATCCAGAAATAATGATAAGAATAGATGCACTAGTTATATTGTGTACTCTAATTAGAAGAGCTTATATAAACATTTAAAAATATTCATGCATGAGTTAACAAGTTCAAACACACAATCTAACAACTAATAATAACAAAATAACAAGTGTGATTAGAAAACTTAACTTATCGAGTTAAATAATTTGATCCATGT
>JANTPZ010105941.1:0-18861 GCA_025593235.1 Vachellia pachyceras
TTCACAATGTTTTTGTTTAGTTAGTTTTGCTATTGGGATTTGCATAAATCTCATTATCCCCCAACTAACCATGTAGGTGGAAGCTAAAGTAAGGGTAAGGAAAAGTTTATAGATGAATGAAGAAGATGATCTTGCTTGCATGATTTTTGTATGAATATATGAGTTGCTAAACTCTCCATGAAGTTGATGTGGTTGTAACCCTTAAACCTCAACATGAAGTATCATGTAAATATGTGATGATGCATGCATAAAAATGGGCTAAAAGTGCTAAGGAATATTAAAGAAGTGATCATGCATGTTAGAGGTGGGTTAATGAAGTAAAAAAAAAGTTTTGGTGAATTTTAAGAAAAGTTGATTTCCAAAGCTTAAGGGTTCCAAAGGCTCTGAAAAACTGATCGGTTTCACGTGAGAAATAAAAATAGCAAACGATCTCCAAATGAGCTGAAACCTTCCAATCAGAAACTACACATCCTGAGCTTTAAAATGATATAAAGTTTGTGAAATATGGATGTGTATTCCATGAGATATGATTTTTCAAATTTAAGAGAAAAATCTGGGAAAAACTGGAAGTAACCATTTGAGCTACAAACTTGACGGAATAAACTGATTCAAATGGGTAAGGATTGGAACGAATGATTATTTTTTCCCTATAGATTACTTAATAAGCTAAATTTAGAAATTGAAACCATTCCATTTCAATTTTTCTAGAATTAATTATGAATTTTTAAAATTGAGCCATAAATCAGGAAAATGAGCCAGTGAACAGTAACAGCGTTTTTGAAGAAAAAGAAATATTTTCAAGTTCACTAAAAATGCCACTTTAAGTCATCCAAAGCCCAATAGTGATTCTAAAGTGATTTAATATGAGAAAATAGGGGAAAATAGGAGGTGTTACAACTTACAGGTTGCCCACCCCACCCCACCCCACCCCCTCCCCTTCTTTTTCCACATCTGCCAACAACCTGTCTTTTCTCTGTTTTTCCACATCTGCAGAATAAAATACTTTAATTGTATCAAAAAAGAATAAACTACTTTAAATTATATATATTTTGAAATACTTAAATACGTCATTAGATTATATCGGTTTATAAAGTAGAGAAATTACCGCTAAGTATTTAATATATTAGTTATTACTATTTAATTAAAAAACATTACTACTTCTAGTCCTTGATATAATTATTAAATTTGACCCTAGGTATGTACCTTGGTTGAAGAAAAGGGAATGCATTGGATGATTTGACAAAGGATGTGGTAGGCATATACAGGGCTAGGGTGTTAGCTGCACCTAAAATTTGGGTTCTTTCAAGAATATTTTTTCTTGTTTCTTTGTACCCTTAAATTATACATAAAATGAGTAATATTTTGATATTTGATAAGCATAAAATGGTTCAACTTTTAATTTTTATGACTTAAAAATAAACAATCCAAAAAAACATGAATCTAATCCCCAACTTTAGAGTATTTATTTTTTAAAATTATAAAGAATTGAAAATTAAACCATTTTTCATGGATAAGAAATCAAAATATCACTCATTTTAACTTGAATATAATTCTCAAAAGAAACAAGAAAAGATTGACAAGTTGGGGAAATTAAAGAGTAACAGAAAAGGTGCGGTAGACACTCCACATCCGAATCACAAAAGGGTAGGTGCGCTTCTCCACGTAGAAAAACATCTTCCTTCTATATGTTGAGGTAATAAATCCTTCGTTAATATATATATATATATACATATATATAGGAAGAGCTCTTCCTTGGGAAGTCAATTTCTACTAAACATATTACATAGCACAGCAAGGAAAATGGCTATTTTCCTTTTCCATCTACAACTTCTTTTTTTTCTGTGGTAACAAACGGTGGGTTGAAATACATTATTTTTATGTGAAGATGGAAAAATTTGGCGGAAAAATTACGAATGAACAGCACTGCAACACTAACCAGGTTTGTGAAGAAGATCTGCGATAGATTTAGGCATTGGAGTGGTCAGCATGGACTTCCAGTAAAGCTCCTGAGGCAATAAGGCAGCATGCGTTGCAACCACAGAAATCAGCTGCAATTTCACATATAAAAATACACATTCGTTTTATGCTGTGAGAATAGAAACAATAAGTAGTAGTGCTCGAATCTTCCCCGCTGCAGAATTGATTCACTGAAACATCATATAACGAGTCCATTGATAGAATTAAAGGGGTTTGAGAGGAAGTTTGTAATGGACGAGATTGCCAAGCATTTGGATTCTGGTTTTGAAAAAAAAGTTTATAATGGATCTTGGAACCTATTTTACATAATATATACACCACTAGCTTACTTCATATATATGAATATTTTAGTAAAAAGCTAAAGAGCATTTATATATTGATACTTTATATATGTCAAGAAAATAGATTGAAATCTGGCAAACCCATTCGCTGGGAAATGAGAAAACCTTTCACGTTCTTAACCCAAAAGAGATTAGTTTTGAGTCTAAAACAGCTTAGGAATACACTTTATTAAATCAGAAAAGGAAGGGTTAAGAATTTGTCTAATCCCAAATTAGGGACATTGGACCAAATAGAAATTTGAAAATGTGATGAAAAGACAATAGTGTCCCAAAATGTTTTTTAAAAAATAGAGGAAGGACAGAAGACATGAAATTTGAAACAGAAGGAGCAAATATTTTGAATTCATTTGTAAAGTAATACCAGAGAAATGAGCGATAGACAAGATGAGAGAGAGAATAAGAAAAAGTAAAGAAAAGAGATGTGTAGAAGGGAGACCATGTATGGTGGAGAGATAATATGAGTTAGGGGTGTGTACGGACCAAACCAGATCAGTTGAAGTCCAACCTAAATTCTAGTTCTGTATAAACGTCGGGCTGAACAAGGCAGCCCGAGGTCTGGTCCGATCAAGCACCATCCCAAATCATGTCAAATCACTTTAAACATGGAACTAATCTTTGTCAAACAAAAAGCATTAAGGTTAAAGTTCTCTCAACAAAAGCATTTTGTAGGATTCAAACTTGTATTTTCCTTTTTTACGTGAGTGTTAAGGTTAGACTTTGAAATGGCTACATGAACATGAAGTGGAGGGTAACTAAAATGAGAATGTCAACATGAATATGTGGTAATACAAGAAAATATCAAATTTATATTAAACTTATTTGAGGATGGATTGGAGTGATGCCTATATTAGAAATAATGATAGAAAATTATTTGATGTAGTGAAAATATGTTTAGAGAAGCTCAATGAATGCACCGGTGAAAAAAGTAGATCAAGCTATTTGGAGCTTAGTTAAAAGAGTAGAGGAAGACTGAAGACATCTTAATTAACAATATATTTAACTATTTGTACTATATAATCTATATTGCTGACTCCAACTAATGGAATAAAGCTTTAATTTTTTGCTATTGTCAGTCCTGATCAATCAAAAGAAAATTTATTTTTTGCCATAATTAAAACAAAATACGACACCATAAGTATTCTTTTAAAAACAACATAAAATCCCAATTACCGCACTTGGATTTCGACACTGATAAACCTCAATATTTGATTAATGTTATTACCTAAACTTAGTCTATTATTGGGTTTAATTAAATAATTATTATGTAAAGGGCAATTATATCCATTTTAGGAGTTTGAATTATTTTTAATTCTTAGGTGAATTGGCATTATAGACTTATTGATTATCTATTTGATTTCATGAGTTTATTTTGCCGATTTTAAAAATGGTACTTGAGGATCAGATTTAATCACAATTATGGATTCTATGTTTTGGGAAAATATATAAAAGGACAAAAGAAAACTGTGCGTTTTGGGGGCTGCATCGAACTGAATGGAATTACTGATTCAAGAGAAAAGCTGAAAACTTCCTTTTGCATTATCTCTCAACAGCTTTTCCATTTTATTTACTCCACCAACTCACATCCATTTTTTTTTGTTTTTTCCCCGCACTACATTTTCACCACTCTTTATTAACTTTCTTTTGGGCCACAGATCACTTGCCTCCCATCATGCCATTTCCTTATTTATTTCCTTTTGAATATACACAAAAAAAAAGAAGAAACCTAACGCCGCCACCATTATTGTGAGTTTCATCCCATCCAATTCCTTCCAATACTCCAGCCGCCACTTCATTTTTTTGGCTCTGCTTCACTTTTCCGTCTTCTCCCCATCGAGCACACACCTCCAGGACACCCATTCATTTAACCATTAAATTCCACTTCCACCTACCTCATTCTCAGCCACACGCACAGCCGCACATACACTGACTCAATATTTTTTTTTTTCATTTTGTCATCATCCTTTCCAACATCAAGCCGCAACCCATCGTCCGTCCATTACCCCTTCTTCACCGTCGCTGTGCTGCACAAGTCTCGTCTCTCCATCCGTTTTCGACCAGCAGATGGCCATGGCATTTCGGTTGTCCAGTGAAGATGATTTCCTAACAATGAGTGGCTAATTGCATTGTCCAAAGGTGATGATAAAGCTAACCGTAGTCCTTAAGCAATTAGGGGAGTTCTCTAAATTTTAATTTCACTTTCCAATTTTTTGTATGTGCAAATTGTAATTCTAGGTTGCTAGAGGTTATGATTTGTATGTATGAAAAAGGATTATTATCGGTTGATATAATTTAGATTGTCATATTTGTATTAGATTGGTACTTTGGATTGTGATTGGACTACAGCTCTTTTGTTATTCGATTGCTTTCCTTTATTCTCTTGAAATCAATTGATTTACTAGGTTTCTAGGAATTAGTTGGATGTAAAGAGGATCTTTTATAAATCTAACACGAGCTAAGCATTAAAGATATTTCTAATTGATTAATTGAGTCTAGGTTTAGATTATTTTAAAAGGTTAGGAAATTGATTAGTAAGGGTCCTTGCTAGTCCTTGTGTTTAGTTAAAAAGAGAACTCAATATTAAAATTAGACAAGGAAGGTTAGTGGATTCAATCACCCAGAACATTCATTTTATAGAATTTAAGTATATTTTTTTAGTTTAATTAGATAATAAAAACTCACTTAATACTTATTGGTTAATTTGTTATTTGCATTTGATTATTAGTAATTTAATTTAGATTCCACATAGAGATCGACCTAAGTTAGTGCAATTATATTGCATTCTAGCTTAGTTTTATTTGATAGCCCCACGACAAGGCTTATCAGACACACATAATTGTGAGAAATAAATTTTAACATGATAAATATTCCTTATCAATCATAATGCACACTTGCTACTCTGGCCCCTTTCATGTGATTCATGTGATTTATGAGTTTCAAGCACCCAAGTAGCTCTTCCTTTAACTTGATTTAAAAAAAGAAAGGAAAAAAGAAGGAGGACAATCAATAATTGTCAATAAGCTTGGCATATATAGCAGAAACTTCACAATATCACCCATAGCAACCATCAGGCCTAGTCATAAAACCACAAACGTCTTTGTCAAAGCAGAAACATCAATTTCAACAAATGCGACCATTTCATCTTGATCCAATGACATCCTAACAACCATCAAGCCTATGTAAATAATTGAAGCAAAGTGAGGAAGTAAGCATATAGTTAAAAAATGGGATATTCAGCGAGAGAAAAGGTGTCGTGGGTGGTGTCTGTTATTATAATAACATTATTAGGGTTTAATGAAGAAAGTGAGGGATGCTTAAAAGAGGAGAGAGAAGCTCTTCTGAAACTGAAAGAAGCTTTCAATTATCCAAATAGCTCTTCCCTTCCTTCTTGGAACAACCTTAACCATTCTGATTGCCGTAGTTGGGAGGGAATCATCTGTGACAGCTCCACAAAGAGGGTTATAAGCCTTCTTCTGAAGAACATAAGAACTCAAGAGTGGTCGTTGAATGCTTCTTATTTTCTCCCTTTCCTCCAACTTCAAGTACTGGATTTGTCTGGAAATTCTTTGTTAGGTGTCTTTCTTCTCCCCACTAACTATTCTTTATTTAAGTGAAATTACAGAATTATACATAGGAGCTGTAGAAATCCTAATTAAAGCATATTTTAGAGAAGGAATTGATACTCCAATAAATTTACTCATAACAGATGATAGAATAACCTCTTCAGTAGAAGATGCAACTTTAGGAGTAATCCAAAGAAATTTAATATATCAAAAAATAAAATTTAAAATTTATCCAAATTTTACTGCAAGCCTTATTGACAATTTCATATAAAAAAGTATAATGATTTATCATGAATTATTAAAACCAAATTTGATGGAAACAAGAGGAAAAGTTATAAGTATTCAAACCACAACTTATGCTTTAACAAATCATCATACTATATATAGTTCTCAAGCAGGAAAAACTATTATTCCCCCACCTATGACACCAATCCTAAATATTATCCTTAGAAATACTATACCTATAACCATGCCTTATTCTTTACAAATAGGGTTAGATAATACTAAACTATATGAAAAAAATGTTATTAGATAAATCAGAACCAAAAATTGAATATTCTAATATACCGGGAAGAAGATCGTTATTTACAACATAACCCTTCTTTAAAAATTTCAACTAATAATTTAACAAAGAAACAGTATTTTTATGTAAAATTAGAAATACTGTTAGAAACTGGATGGATTACAAAGATATTTGAAATATGTCTTACGGAACCTATGACTTTTGTGACACCTGATTTAATAACACAAATTGAAACAATTATAATTAGAATAAATAAATTAGATCAATCTATAGAAAGTATTCCTTGTAAACCTTCTACAACTAATATTTTAGGATTAGCATTTTTTGATGAACATAAATCTTATAAAATATTAGAAGATAAAATTATTTTAACTTCAGGTAATAAAGAACAAATAATACTCGAAAAGTTTTAAAAGGCAAAATAGGAAAAATATTAAGTAGTAAATAGAGAAAGTGTAAAACAAACACTTAGAAAGTTTCAAATAAAACAGTTAAATAAAATAAATAATATTAATAATATTGCTGAATTATCTTATAAAAATCAAATCCAAAAGATAAATTTAAAAGAATATAAAGTAAGAATAAAATATGTACCAAAACTTAAAATTAAAGAAGTAAATGATGTATAGGATAGCAAGATATGTTTTAAGAATAAGAAAATTAATAGAAGAAATAAAAAGGTAAACTGAGGAATTAAGAAAACATAGGAAAGAATTAGATATACAAATGAGAAGATTATTACATGAAGGATATGCTTTTAAAGCTTTAGATATGAATTATTTTGATGGAAAAACAAGACAATTAATTTTAGATACAAAAAAATTAATACAAGAATATGAAGAACCAGCCTTAGATTTACTTTCAAGAATATAAAATAAATGAAAAATAAAATTATAACATTAAAAAATGCAAAAGCACACATACATTTTAGTACAAATAAATTATGAAAATTATATGAGTAGAAAATATCATGCTACGATAAACACAGGAACTGAAACTTCTATAATTAAACAATCAGTATTTCCAGCTAATGAATGGAAATTAATTAAAGAAAATATAAGTATTTCAGGATTTAGTAGTACTTTACAACAAATAAAATAAAAAATAAAAAATATAAATTGGACAATATGAATTAAATTTAGAAAAAGTCTACCAGTTTAACGATTTAAAACCAGATATTATATTAGGAATAGATTTCATAGATAGATATTTACCTTTTTGTCTTTTTCATAAAATAGTTTTATTTAAAACACATTGTGGACATAAAGCTACTGCAACTAGAATAAAACAACCTTATTCTAAAATGGAAACTCCTTTCATTAAGAAACAAGGGAAAGAAACAAAAATACAATATTTACCAAATAACATACAAATAAATTTAATTGAAGAAAATTGGGAACAAAAAATAATGAGATTGATAACTGAAAATTATAGTGATAATCCTTTACAATATTGGTATAAATCAAAGCCATATGCTGAAATACAATTGCATCCTGAAAAATGTCTAAAGAAATAATAATATTAAGATAGAAATGAAACCTTTTAAATTTACAACTGAAGATAGAAAAGATTTCTTACAACATATTGATGAATATATATCTTATAAATTAATTCAACCTAGTACTTCTCCTTATTGTAGTGCAGCATTTATAGTCAGGAATCATTCAAAACAAGTTAGAGGAAAATCTAGACTTGTTATTGATTATAGAAATTTAAATAAAGCAGTTATTAAAGATAAAAGTCCTATTCAAGATATACATACTCTTTTACAAACAATAAAACAATATACTTATTTTAGTATTCAATTGTAAATCTGGATTTTTCCAAATAAAATTGACTGATGAAAGTAAAAAAATATACTGCTTTTAGTACACCTTATAGTCTTTATGAATGGAATGTATTACCTATGGGATTTCACAATAGTTCAGAAATATTTCAAAAACATATTTATTCTAGATTGACTTCAGACTTAAAAGAAAAATGCATAGTATATATTGATGATATTATTTTCTATGAAAATGATATAGAAAAACATAAAAAGAGATGTTGAAAAATTTATCGAATTAAACATAGAAAAATGAATTATTATTTCTCCAAAGAAAACTGAATTAATGAAAACTCAAATAAAAGCTTTAGGATATATTATAGGAAATGGACAAATAAATTTACAAGATCACATTATTTCTAAAATTATGGAAATTCAAAAGAAGCCTGAAACAATTAAAGAAATTAGATCACTTATAGGTATATTAAATCAAGTAAGTGAATATATTCCTCATTTTGGCAAAAAGATTTCTTTTCTTACTTAAAAAACTAAAAAAGGAAATTTAGGTGTCTGGACTTTAAAAGATCAAGAAAAGTTTGAACAATTAAAAGGAGAATTAAAAAATTTACCAAGACTTGAAATTTCAAAGAAAATAGAGAAATGAATTATTTATACTAATGTAGCTGATGAAGCATGGGGAGCAATACTTTACACTTATGATCGAGAAAGGGAAGTTATAACAAAGTATTTATCTGGTAAATTTACAAAAGCTCAACAAAACTATGATTCAAATATTAAAGAATTTTAGCAATTTATAATGCTGTCAAAAAATTTCAAGATGATATAATGGAATATCCAATAGAAATCAGGACTGATAATACTCAAGCAAAAGCCTAGATGAATAAAAATTAAAACTAGTACAACAACAGTGTATGTTAATTAGATGGCAAAGTTTTTTATCAAATTTTGATATATCAATTGTTCATATAAAAGGTATTGATAATGTTCTTGCAAATTTTCTAAGCAGAAATGGAGGAGTTGCAGAAATTAATTAAAATTCAGATGAATAAGGTAATACAACCCATTCAATCTGAATTACAGACTTTAAAAATTGAAGTACATACTTTAAAGCTTGCATTGCAGCCTTTACCGGAATTGCTACCATTAAAAAAGGAAATTCAAGATCTTTTTCAATGGCAGCAAAATAACTCTGCAGAACTTACAAAATTTTGTTCCAATATTGCTGACAAACTTGAACTTATTGAGGATAAGTTATGTGCTAATAATATTCAGTTAATGGATATTATAGCAGATAATTTATCTAAAAATGTGGAACTTAGTGCCAAAACTCCATGGATGGAGAAAGCACACTTACTCCTAAAAAGGAGAAATTTAGTATTTATGATCCAACAACGTAACTTATGAAATTACTTGGACAAGCCCAATCCAACCAATCTACTGGAGAATCATCCAAACAACCTAAAACATCTCAACCTTTTCAAACTCAAGAAAAACATAAGCCTTCTAAGCCTTTTGTCCAAATAGCTAAAGAGGCCCAAGATATAAAAGCCCAAGAAGCAAAATACCATTCAGTCTTAAGAAAAACCTATACTGAAAAATCTTTACAAGCCCAATATATTATTACATATCCACATAACCTTTTTAATAAAACCTCAATCCTTAAAGGAGTCAATCCACAAAAAGTCCTTGCTCTTTATCACTATGGACTTATTCAACAAATTTATCCTGGAGAAAATTTAGCTGAACTAGCATGTCTACCTGAACCTATAAAATTAGCAACTGTGGCCTATAGATCTGTAGTATCTCGAAGACATATATTCATGAGATTTTATTCTGCCATTCCAGAATTTTGGCAAGATCAATTTATGCCAACCTACACTCTCATAAAATTTGGCCTTACCAGACAACCTTTATTGCCAACACCTGAAATTAAAGAATTTAATGAAGAAACTATCAAGGCTATTCCAGATAAAAGAGCTAATGGATTTATGACAATAATTGAAGATCTAGAGAAATCTTTTGGTGGAAAAGATTCTCAATGGATTTATCATATAGAAGAAAAATTTAGCAATTTATGCTCCTGGCAGAATATCGAAAGAGACAGATAGACTGAAAAGGTGGTATAAAAAATTCATTGCTGACAATGATATCAAGCATCACCAACAGTCAAAAATACAGTCTGCAGAAGGATACGATAAATAGATGTAAAGCACAATTGCGGTAATTGCCAGAACTGGTCAAAAGAAGAGCAGCAAACGCATGCTACCAAAGAGATAAAGTTGTCAGAACTAGTAGACTTGTAGAACTTACTTTATAGAGTTGCCTACTTTAATAGTCTTTTTGACATTTTAGGAAAGAACTTTTAATTTGTTAAAAAGTTTGTGTAACTAGCCTTAATAGGTCTTTTTGTCTTTATAGTCCCTTAACTCTATAAAAGGAACTTAGGAATTCAAGGGATGACACACCGGTTTGCAACGAGGCTCTTACTTGAAAATCTCTCCTCTCTCCCTTTGTATAATCCTTTGTACAAAGCTTTAAGAGTTTGGAATTAAAGCAGAATTTCTGTAAGTTTCTTATATCTTTTCTTAATTTATCTATTATTTATTTATTAAATCTTTAGGGGAGGGGGAAAACTAAGTTCATGTAATCCTATTACTCGCTTTTCAAACTAAGAGACTCTTGTTTATTATCGATCCTTGGGTTGAACGTTTAAATACCATATGTTAACTCTGACAATACGAGCCTGTATATGAGCAAGGTGCTAGTAAGCCTTTGAGAGCGAATGAGCCAATGGGTCTGAAGGCTGTTTTAATTATTGTGTTAAGCCATTTGACCTATAGTTGCTCGAATTCACCTAGTTCTAAGTTCATATACAGAGATCTCAATACGAAAGACTTAAGATATGGCATCCTTAGACAATAATAAATTGCATAACACGTAATTACGTATTATTACCAGAGTATCGCTCAATCACTGAGCATTCGAATACCCATTCCTTTTCAGATTCGGCTATTAAGCAAAGCTTGTAAAAGCAATATACGTACCCTACTTCACGAGTACCACTCTGGTAAGAGTATACAATCATTCTTTTACATAACCGATTGATCCACGTATCACAGCACACATAACACACATGACACAAATAAGTATGTAGAATTAATTACATAAGAATAAGATAAAAATGATTTATACCTGTCTTTCTTCATTTACTTTTTTACCTTCTTTAGCAATCCCTTTTCTAGTCCTCCTCGGGATGCTCAAGCAGATGTCAAATCTTAAAGAAAACCATACACGCATAGTATTATATTAATTATACGCTTATTGAGCTTCATTTAGCTCATTTTCTTTCCTAACCCCATTTCTACCCCCTTACATTAATTTTTTTCCTTGACTTTTGAATTTTTCAATTATCTTGAAAAATCATAACTTATTCTATAAAATTCCATATACGATTGTTCAAGCTTCTATCTGAAGTTCTCTATATCCTCTTTCAAGGGAAATTACCATTCACTAATTAAAGCCAACACATATTCACAAATCAGTGCTCCAAAATTGCTGATTGTCAAGCATCTTTTCTAATTTTCCAGATTTTAGAACTAAACTTTATTGGTTTATAACTTGTAACTTATTCATTCAAATAATGCATTCTAGAACTCATTTTAAACCTTATTATGAGTACCGTTTATTTAACAACTTTTATGATCAACAAAGATCATTTAACCAGTTAAAAATCTGTTCAAACACAACTGTCCAGATACTCACATTCAAATGCTGAACCAGAAAAATTCCAGCTTTCTGCATGAATCTTTAAAAATTCATAACTTAATCTGCAGAATTTCAAATGCAGTAATTCCAAGCTCTATTTAAAGCTCATTTCATCCTCTATAAAGGAAAAATAAGCCCAGTCATCTGTTCTTAAACCTTGCTGCATCAAACCGGCAAAAGTGCACTCTGCTCATTTGCAAAAACGTATTCTTTCCAGTTTTCTATATGAATCTTTAAAAATTCATAATTTACAATCCACTCATCCAAATAATGTATTATAGGAAATATTTTAAAGCTTGAGATGTGCACTCTGCTCTTACAAAATTTCAGACACAGGAGGGGCCAATTACCTAGGTTTTACGTCATCTAAAGTTAGTAACTTGTATCAGCAATTTAATTTCTGGATATACCTAATGCTTCATTTTTCCTTATCCAATAACCCAAACTTAAAATTTAACCCCAAAGTAATGAATCCAGACTAACATACTTAACAAGACACTAAATACTTCAACTCTTCCTTTTGCGTCAGAACTTCTGGGAAACCAAATTATGGCCATGAAAAGTTTCAGTTCTTCACGGAACCAATCCTTCAACACACATGCAAGCGCCCATTAAACTTCCAGACCCCACAAATATTCCTTTTACCGACTTATATCAACATTTTCGCCTCAGATTTTCAAAGCTCAAAAACCCCCAGTTTTCTTTTAATAGCACAGAGGACCAAAACGAACATGCATGCTTAATTAATGACTTCTATACACCCTGACCACAGAAATTTAGCTCAAATCAAGGAGTTATGCATTTAGACCATAAACGAAAGAAAATGGGGAGATCACTGTGCACCCGAGCAGAAATCCGTGATAAGAGCTTCAAAAATCAAAATATGCTACATGCATCACTTGACTTCCAACTTTCAGTCACTTATAAACACTTGAATTTAGCTTTAATTGAGATTACTCCCCCATTTTCGGCCAAAATTGAAAAAAGAGTCGAAGCATCGTTCACATGCACATCGAACGCATGCTCACAGACCTCGGACTGACAAGGAACAACATGCACAGCTCAAATCAACCCACAGAGTTCAAATCTCACTCATTCAAAGAGATTAATTGGTGAAAATTCTTTATTACCTCTGGTTTTTCAACTATTCAAGGCTCAAAACCTACCCCAAAATGGATTCGGAGACGGAAATGAAGAGGCAGAGCTCACCTGGGTCATGATTCCTCGGTTGCATATGTTTAGCAGCCACTTCTCTGGTGAGTTCCATGGCTCCGACGGCGAGCTCTCCCTTTCTCGCTCTCTCTCCCTTTCATTGTTCCCTATTGCCGCGGGGTGAAGAAGACGATGAATGAATGAATGAATTTTTGGGGGGGGGGGTGGTCACATGTGGGTGAATTTACCAGTGTGCCCTCCACACTTTACTTTTTGCCATCTGACCCCTTTTTTATTAAGCCAAAATGCCATGACATATTTGAATGAGCACCCTTTTTTTTCCAAATTTAACTCTTTGACATGTAGAATAATTATTCCAATAAATTTTAGACACTTCTACATATTTTTCTATAATTTTCTTAAAACACTTTTAGCCCAAAAATTTATTCTTATTTGTTCAAACTTTTGTAATTGGCTTCTCAAAGCCTCAATTACATTTTATATCACATTGATCAAAATTTGGAATGTTACATCTTTTTTTCGAAAACTTAAAAACACATCATACTTGTATCTCCTATTTAAACGAGAACAGCTTGCAGAATACTCAGCTTCATGATCAACTAGCTCCATAGCAATAAAGCAACTGGACCATTCAAAATATGGATAGGAGTGTCAACGTCTGGAAAATCATATAAAGAGGGAAAAGAACAGAAAAGCCGTTGAGAAGAACACATTTTGGGCTTGTTTGGGGCGGCCATTTGCCCCCCAAAATGTTTACCGAGACAAAATTTGTTTCACATATTTACTTTAAAATATGTGATCGTTCTCCCAACGGACTTACCAAACAAACCCTTTATTGCCCAGATTCAAGGAAAATCATAATCCCAAAATGCATAGTTCCAAAGATTCACTCTTCATGCGTATAATAATTCGAAGCATAGCCTTCGGATTTATTAATTCTTTCTTGTCATTGAATATTTGAGAGGTAAATGTCACAGATGGCAAATAAATTTCTGCGTATAAGTGTGAAAAAACAACCAGAAATAACAAAGTGATTCATTTCATTGAATAAATAAATTTCTGTCTTTGTATTTAGATTATCTTATTTTAAATGATTTTATGACGTATAGATTAAGTATATAACATGATTTTTCTCCATACCCATGTGAAATTACTTTTTCAAGTACTTTGGGTTTTCGAAACAAGCGCATATTCCAATCCGCCGCGTTTACAAAGATTTGTTAATACTAAATTGCCTTTGTATGTTAAATTAAGCATTATCATCAATTCCTTTGGCGTAGAAAAAGGTAGAAATGAATAACTTCTCTTTCCTTCTCTTACTATAAATCAGATGGTCTCTTCCTATAATGTGATAGTGTTAAGTTTGTAGCTATGGATTATCATCTTCCATAAAACAGAGTTTTAAAAATGGAACCCCTGTGCATGCAGGACAAGGGTGAGTGTATTGTTGGTGAATGATGGCCATGGTAGTATTTTGAGCACAATTTCTAACATTCATCGACACAAATAGAGTACACAAATCTAGTTGGAATTTATGTGTCTTTTGCTCTAAGGACTTTAAATCCTAATGTTTCTAAAACGAAATTGTTTTTTCTTTGGTGACATTCTAAAAAAACAGAACATGTTTGACAGGTTGACATAAATACCCTTCAATAATTAATGGTGCAATCAGGATACAATATAACTCTTGATTATGGAAACTCTGATCAAAGGGAAACTATAGAAAAAAAAAGATGTGAATAGAAACAACAACCAAATTCTTGGCTCTACAACTTAATTTACGTTTTCATAATGTTATTGTATGATACCGGAAATACTTTATCGTCATTTAATTGGTTTATGGTGATTAAAAACTTACCAAATTCATCTGATACACTCATAATTTTTCTTTATTTATTCAACTTCTAAAATTGTCTTTAATTAATTTTTAGAGGAAGCGTTCATCAGTGTCAAAGCCACTATAGCTGGCTTGGCCGGGCAGCAGCTCCGGTGAGCATATTATTGGTGAAAGATGGCCACGATGTGATTTTGAGCACACAATCTCTTGGCTTCCAAATAATTATACGAACACTAAAGCACTAAACCGATTTGATAATATGCATGCATGTATAATTTAATGTTATCAATTACAAAACATTAGTTGTTAATTTTCAATAATAAAATCATCAATCTGCTCTACTTAAGTTTTTTGTTCTAATATGATGTTTGTCAATTAAAAAAAACTAACAACTTTAGTATAGATAGGAAATTAACAAACCTAGTTTTGAAAATTGACAACTAATTAATGTTATCATTTTTGTTGTTATGATCATTATGGTTGTGTTTATCAATATACGATTTATTCCAATAGCCTATATCATATATGAATATTTTAATAAAAAGAAAAATGATAAAAAAAATATCGACCCTTTTGGTTGGTGGAATTGGTATCAGACAACTAAAAGTGGAATGACACGAAATGCATGGAAACGGAGAAATGATAAATTATCAAAACTTGGTTTCATACCTAATTAAAAAAATTGGAAAAGAATATATTCTATATTTATTTCGATGAAGATATTTTTTTTTTTTGAAAAAATTACAATGGGCTCCACATGGTTAAACTTTCTCCTTCTTTTATTTCCATCATTTTTCTATTTCCTTCTGGATGACCCACCACTCATTGCTCCCTCCTTCATTGTAAGCACAGTAATAACAACAACAACAACAATTTTAAAAAGGCCATTGATGAATAAAGTAAAAGGCCTTGCTCATTCGTAGGGTATGGGACTTTTCATTTATTTTGGTGTGCGACAATGGATCCGTTTAGAAACACGGTAGGATAAGTAACTTATTTGTATAAGGATTTATGGAGAAATAAGATTGAAAATAAGTCAGATTGTAAAAATTATTTGTGTTTGAGAAAACGGTGGAAGAAGTGACTTATTTGTAAAAGTTCAGGATTTCGGCTTGTTGGCAGAAGTAACTTATTCCCTCAAGCAACTTATTTCCATAAACTTTCCCAAACAAACAAAAAATGTAAACAATAACTTATAATGACTTTTGGTACTGTGCAACGTATTCATAGGGCTTCAAAAGTTTTTACAAACAGGCCCAATAGCTTTTCTTAGCGAAAGGGATTTCTAATTATTTTTAAAGTTGCTTCAATTTTAAAAATGAAAAAAAAAACCTTGTTGGTGATTCCATTAATTTCTTTTGTCTTAATTTGTTTTTGTTATAAAACCACACTATAGTTAGCCGAAGCTACCACCAACAAACAACAATTGCAAAACATGGTTCGAGATAGGCATAGTGAACACACACACACACACACACACACACACACACACACACACACACACACACACACACACACAGAAGGCAAAAAATTCCAAACCGCCATCATCATTAATGTAACGTGTAACATCTCGGGTTTTGCTTATGATTTTATGCTTCTTATTTGTTTTAATTGGAATAACTATTTGAGTTTCACCCTTCTTCTTTGTGTGATTTTGTGCATGTGTTTTAATTAGAATAACTATTTGAGTTTCACCCTTCTTGTTTGTGTGATTTTGTGTGTGTTAATAATTAGTTGTTTTGTTTTAGCGAGGTAATTACATTCATCGTGGCGATATTTTTGTTATAAAGAGTTTCTTTTTGGGAGAGGTCTTGTAGTGTGCATCACACACCGTAACACATTTTATTTTTCCCCTATTATAATTATATTAGATCACTTATGAATCACTCGAGTTTTAGATATCAAAATTTGTCCCAAACTTATGAACTGGAATTTTCAAAATTGGAAAACACTGTTACTGTTCATAGTTCACTTTTCCATATTTCTGGCCTAATTTTAAAAAATCATAATTAATTCTAGAAAAATCGAAATTGAGTGGTTTCTAAATTTAACTTATTAAGTGACCTATAGGGGAAAAATATCATTGGTCCAAAAACTTGCCCATTTGAATCAATTTACTGCGAAACCATTTACTGTCCAATTGGTCAATTCTAGTTTCTTCAGTTTTTCCTTAAACTTTAGAAATTCATATCTCTTAAAATACACATCCAAATTTTACAAACTTTATATCATTTTAAAGCTTAGGATATGTAGTTTCTTACCGGAAGGTTCAGCTTATTTGGAGCTCATTTGCTCTTTTTCCTTGCCACGTGAAACAGACTCGTTTTTCGGGACCTTTGGAACCCCTTAACTTGGAAAGCCAATTTTTGTTAAAATTCACCAAAACCTCTTTTTGGTTCTTTAACTCTTCTCAAACATGCATGACTATTCCCTCACCATTCCTTGTTGGTTTTAGTCCATTTTTATCCATGCGTCATCACATATTCTTATGGTACCTTGTGTAGAGGTTTAAAGTTAAAACCACAACAACCAAAAACTTCAAGAGAGTTAGCACTCAAATATTTACACAAAAACCATGCAAGCAAGGAGTAACTTCTTCATGCATTTATAACTTTTTCCTTACCCTTGCTTGTGCTTCCACCTACATGGTTAGTTGGGGGGAATGAGATTTGTGAATCCCAATAGTAAAACCACATAATCAAGAAAATGTGAATGTGCATACATAACTTTATGGCATATGTATGAACATCTAAACATGTGACAAATAAACTTCACTTGAATATGCATATAGCTATAACACAAAAGTCACATTTCATACACAAATCATGCACTTTACTCATCATAAAAGTTCATGTAACATTCACAAATCATTTTCATAAACATAAAAGGAGATTAGTAGTTTTGCTAGCTTTTCTTTGCTTTCTTTTACCCCACTTCAAAAGTGCTCTTGGATCTCTTCCAATTATGCTTCTTGGAGATTTTAAAACCCTAAAAATCATGGCATAACATCCACATAAACATGTCATCACCAAAATGCAACAAAACTTGTAAAAATGCAAATGCCCCCTTTTGATTTCTTAAGAGTCCTACAAGTTCAAGACTTGATTTTTATGGCCCTTAAACCTTCTAAAAACCATTTCTTAGATTTACCCTACACAAAACATCATTTTGAAGCCAATGGAACCATCAAAATACTCAAAAACACATCCTTTATATGTTAGCTTGGATGAAAATTGCAAAAATAAGGAAAGGAAGGGGTTTTCAACTTTGTTTATGAAACCATGTGTTTTCTTGCTTCCAAAACCCCTTTTCTTAACTTTGATCTACTCAAACACACCTTCCCTTATACCAAAAGAAATTTGGGCAGCACCTCCCCATAAACTTGAGCTTCCCAAAATTTTACAACAACTCAAACCAACCAACAACAACCAACAACAAAGTTCATACTACTCAAAGAGTAACTTGCAACCCTTTACCACTTTAAAAACCTTCTCTTTGCCATATTCAACTCTTGAAATCCCAGCCATCATCTTCAAAAAGAGAGGCTCATTCAAGAACTATACCAAGAAGAAGGTAGTAGAAGTTGCAAGACTCAAGAAAAGAGGAATATTTGGTTGCTAAAGACCCTTACCTAGAGTTATGGAAGCTTGAAGCTCTTCTTTCTTGCTTGAGGGAGGCTTGATTTTTAGAGAGAAGTAGGAGAAAAACTGATCAAAGAGAGAGGGAGAGAGGGCGTGAGTTATGAGGGAAGAGAGAGGAATTTGTGTTTTAATAATTCCATGTAAAATGAATGTGTGGAGGATAAAGATTCTTGGAGCCCAAGTTGGAAATACTTGATGGATATAGTGCCACTTGTCTCCAATTAATTGCTTGCTGTAAAGTGACTTTTCATACTCCCT
>JANTPZ010105942.1:0-20116 GCA_025593235.1 Vachellia pachyceras
CTACTGTGTGAAGCGATTGCTTCTCTCTATCTTCTGCTCACCTCGCCATCTGCCTCCTCAGCGACCGAACATCATCCACCACACCCAGTCGGCCATCTTGTTGAGATTAGGGAACTGCGACTCGTGCCAGATCCGATTTCTACTCTGATCAGTATGTTTACTTCTATCGCTCAGCCTCGGCGACACATCACCCTAAGCTACAGAGATCTTTGTAGCTACATCCAACCTCCCTTGTTCATCTCATTCACCTTCATCACATCCGTTGACTATCGCCTGCTTTGCTTTATTCGCATCCCAAATCTTTCGCCTCGAAAGTGTTTAGCAGCTCGTGGAGTTAAGATCAACATTACCTTGCTATTCAGATCAGTGGGATCTCGGCAACTCACACATACAGTTCCATCTAAATCCATCTCACCTGGTTCCAGTTCCTGATCTCACAACAAACCGACCTTGTTGCTTTTCCTTTCACTTTTCCCCGAGGGCGTTGCTATAAATCTCTCTCATCTATGGTGCTGCTGCTGAAGCTTCTAATGTCCAGCTGATTATCTTGCCTTCCAAGGAGTTGTGACCAAACCGGAGCTAAGTCACAGGGAGTTCACTCATTATTTTCTCTGATTTACTTTCTTTGGATTTAATTTCTGAGTATATACCACATTGAACGAATTTTAGTATGGTACTCAAACTTGTTGGACTCATGCTAGTTCATGTGATTTGATTGGATTTATGTACTCAGATGATAAACTCCTCAATTTAAAGTAGCTATTAATTCCTTCATTAGCTTGATTGAGTTTGTGATTGATTAATAGTGAACAATACATGAATAATGTCGATTGATGTTATTTTCTAGGAGTGGCTGAGTGGTTTTAGTTTAATCTCTCTATTGAATCAGTGTGAGAGTTAACTTTTCTGTTAAGAGATATAAGTGAACTCATGTCATCAAAAATGCAATGAAGTTTGAGTCATAGATTCCTAGAAGGCTATTGGATAGTAAAGCAACTCGTTATTATTTCTTTTTCTTTTTTTTTTGTTTTAACTTGCTGTGTTTCAGCTCACATAAAAAAAGGGGATATAGACAACAAATGTTGGTTTGGTTTATCATTTATATTCCATCCCCTTGGATACATCCAGAGACGCTGCAAGTTAACAAGAAAACAAAAATAAACAGTTAGATAATTCTGTTCGCTCACAAAATAGAATTACAGAACCAATTTTCCCTTTTATCTGTTAAAACAAATTGCCAACTAACTACTCAGAGATACTGAAGCTCTTTAGAGATCGACCTCAAGATTGTGCCACTATTTACATAATTAGAGTATTAAATTTGGCCTCCAAACGACAGAGATCAAATTTTTGGCCTCCAAACATTGTCCCCGAGAACAAGCTCTCCCAGCATAGCTATTGTCACTAGATAACCTCAGCAATGAGACTTAGCGGCCAAAACTGTTGTAATCAGCATTTAAATATCAGTGGATCTTCAAGCTCCTCTGCAACGTTGTGCTCATACTATTGGCAGCAACATTAATCCGAGTGGTGCCTGAGGATACTGTCCTAAAGAGTTATTCCGTCATAAGTCGGCAACTCCCCAAGATTAAACGGACTCTTCTTACCCGAGCAAGGTAGCAAAATAACAGAAAATAAAGAGTAGGAAGCAAAGACGAAGAGAAGAGAGAAGCTCTGAAACTTGGTCAAGAGCTTGGTGCCTCTTCCTCAATAGTGGAGCATGGTATTTATAGGTTCTACATGACAATGCTTTCACTATTCCAGGCAATGTGAGACTTCTTTACCTTCATTGTTTTACACAATGTGGGACTTCATTCTCCTTTTAACACACACCCACATATAATTCCAACAAAAACTTCGATTAATTGCAACTTTCACTGTCTCTGGTGGCGGCAGCGGCTCAGACTCCGACAGAAGCAGAAGTTCGCGGTCCCCCTCACAGGATAATCGGCGGGAGTTTGGTTTCACGTGAACCGTTCTATCCTCTTTTTTCTTTATCAACCAGTTGCAGAAAGCAGCAACTTTCATCTGTTTGGTCTGGAACTACGTTACATGGCCAAAACCAAGGCTACAAATATCATACTCCGTCACAGGTGTAGCCACCATTGCCGGAGATGGAATCACCGCCGTCATGGCATGGCTTGGTGCAGAGGCAACAACACATGAAGAATAGAAGGAGGAGAGAGAGAGAAAGAGAGAGAAACAAAGAAGAAAAGATGACATGGCAGAAAAAAGACTTCGTGGGACCCACAGATGAAAAGTAATGGTTGAATTAACGGTGTTGTTTGTTCACCACTTTTGTAACATTATGTGTATTTTTGCGCCTTCCGAAACTTTATGGTGTCAGACGCTCCTAGCGCAAAACTTAATTGTTAAAATTGCACTTTAACCTTAGATATTTTGTATCTACCTATATGGTTGAAATACTATCATTAGAAAGAATATGGATATCTTCACCAAAAAAAAAGAATATGGATAACGTGACATCCAGGAGTATTTAATTATTTCTCTTCTTCCATACCACTATTTCTCTTCTTCCGTACCATAGTAGCCATTTGCATCTCTATAACATTCCTTGTTTTGAAATCCTTATTCACGAATTTATAAATTCAGTAAAAACAAAAGAGACACAGCACACACAGATATGAATCCTCTGATTAACTCAAAATGTCTTCTAAACCTTATAATAAAAGATAGATAATTCAACTATAATATTTTATAAAAGTATTGTTAAAATATATTATACATAAAAATACTTTTATTATAATACAAATGGAAACAGTTCATATTAAATTTTAACAACTTAAATTTATTTATTTACATTTTAGAAATATGATAATAATATTTTATAAAATATTAAATTGAACCATTCATTTTTTTTTTCAATCTAAGGGTTGGAAAAGGGATTTTAGAGCAAAACCCGAAGTGTCATTCTAGTTGCTTTCAGTAACCATACACAGCAAAAACGAATAATATAGAAAAAGTTATACATAGAGGAGAGATCTTTTTCGTTTTGTCAGAAAAAAAGTATCTTCAGTTTTCATATTCCTTTCTAATCTAGAGGAAGTAAGAAAAATTGTCTGCTAACTCGTCAAATCGCGTCTGGGGATATGTCGCTTCAAAATCAAGGTATAGGAAACCGGATCGGTGATTGAACCGGATAAGGTAGTGGGTTAAGGGTTAGTGGGTCAGACCGGAGTCAAACCGGGGGTCAAACCGGTGAAAAATAAAACAAATATATAAAAATTGATGCTAACAAGTTTTATAGGGAATAACATTAGTGACATTAATTTTAAATAACATATATAAATTCATGCTATTTGAGGTCGAACTCTTCATTTTTTAAATTTTTAAATAATATTAATATTATATATACATTGATGCTGCCTTTTCGGGGGTGTGAGTAATGAGTGCCGTTAATATTATTGTGCTTCTTGAGTAGTGAGAGGTGCTACAATGACAATGACATGAGAAGACGCAGGGCGCTGTAGTGGAGGCGTGATGATCACGCATAATTTAAAGCATTGTCCTTTAATTTTTTTTATTTCTTTTCAATTTTGCAAATCGACGTTTTCTTTCTTCATTTACCAATTCATCTCATTACTCATCACTGTCCAGAGTTCAGACTATCTTGCGCCCTCACCACAATCCCTCTCATCCTCTCTCTGCATCCGCCATGATCTTTTGAGCGGCTCTCATCTTCCTCCCTCCTCTTCTTTCTTCCCTCCCTCTCAACACTCACGAACTAGGCATCCATGGCTTCCTGTCTTCCAGGCACCACCAAGAGAACACTGATCCTAACCTTCCTCCTTTTTATTCCGCTTCATCTCTCCTTCTTTCTCCTCTCCCACCAGCGACCGTATCCTAAACCCATCGCCAAATCTGAATACGCCGGCCAAGCCACACCACTATATCTGCTTCAAGCACGTCATGTGATCCGAATGCTCGATTCTTCAACACCGTCCAGCCATTTTCTTTCTTTTTTTAAGTAACTCGATCGACCCTCCAACTCGGCGGGTCGGCCGAGTTACTACTGGGTGATGGCGAGTCGGTCCGAGTTGGACCGAGTCGCCATGACCCGGGTTCGACGCTCAACTCGGACCGGATTACCGGTCGAGTTGCCGGTTTCTGGCTTGACTCGGTCGGTCCGGTCCGTGTTCACATACCTTGTTCAAAATACATCTAGGAAACAGTTCCCTCAATTCACCAAAAAAAAAACAGTTCCCTCCAATATTCAAAATTCCATATTGGGGAATATTACACTTCTTTACCCCAAGACATTTACATATTATATTTTCCTCTAAGATAAGCACAATCCACCAATGGTGGACTAGCAAATAAATATATATTTTTAGAAATTCAATTTTAATAATGAATATACTTTATTCAATTGAGGTTTTTGCCACCCCTACTAATTCAAAAATTTTAGTTGTGTAACTCTTACATGTTACACATATTATTATATAATAGAGGCATTGAAGATATTTGAACAATAATTATGGTCATCCACAAGTCTCCAGGATAATACTATTTTTGGGAATTTATGTAAATAAATGAATGAACAATGATTGGTCCTCACACATATGCTACCCAAATTTTTGTTTCATTTAATAAACATAGGAATGTGTTCCGAACAATTTGAAAACATGTTCCATACCACATTAATTGACCCACGAAAACCATTTATTGCCATTTAATGCATTCACGTTGCATTCACGTTCAGAAAAAATGTTTTAATTTGGTTCTTTCGTAAATATATAATAATTGCCTATATATATAAACACCTCTAATCTTTGCATCACACATAAAAAAAAAAGGTCACAAAACCAACAAAGCCAAGAAAATATCATTTTCAAGAATATTATCATTAAAAGATCGATCATGGTCAACATTAGTTTTTTAACGGAATGAAGCAATATTGCTCTATTTTGAAATTTGATAGGAAATATTGCTTTTAAAAAAAATTTCGAAGCAGCATTACTCATGAAAGAAAATTTAAGTAACGAATTTGCACATTAACCCTTAAAACAATCATTGAAGTGCTTTGGATTAAACAAGAGATCAAATGAATTTCGCTTTTTCTTTGGGACGAAAGTGAACATACATGGTTACACATTTTTGGAAATAAAAGTATATTTACATTATCCTTATAAATTTATGTTATACACAATGTCTGTTTCTTCATTCTTATATTAGAAGGGTCATGTGACCCCATTACAATCCCAGATATATGATGAACTTCCATTACAATCCCAAATTTTTATTTCCACGTGCTTCTCATTTATTTTCAGGTGGGATGCAAAAGAACTTAAAAACTTCCAAAGTACATGAGGATTTGTTTCCAAGCACTCAACGATGTCACCATTGAAACAGCTCATGAAATTGCTGGAGGAAACAACGTTGACAGAGTCTTACCGCACATTAAGAAAGCTGTAATGTATAATTAATAACGCGTACCTTCCCTTTTTCAATCTTAATTTTTCTGGACTACATTCTTTAACTGAATTAAGGAGAGAGAAAAGGAGGAAGTAATTAAACCCCATTATTATTTCTTAACATTCACTTTAGTGGGTCCAAATTCTCGTATGTATACATTCTTTCCTATCCACAGCATAATTAAGTCATTGATAGAAGAAATTTTTTATCCATGATATAACTCGCTTGGAGAATAAATTATGTTTATTTGTCAACTTTGTGAATATAATTAATGATAAATTGTGGCTGGTTGTATTTTTCCTTCCTCAAAGCCTTATTTAATATAGCTCAATCTGATTTTTTTTTAATTTGGGACAGATTTAATTAGTTAAATGTTATTTCTTGATTATGAGAAATTACTTGAAGCGACTTATGTAACGAATAGAATGTGTGTGTATATATATTGCTGACTTGGGATATATTATATAACCTTAGTTTTTTTTTCCAGTGTAAAGACTTCTGCGAATCTATATACGTGGAAGCGAAATGGTACAAAGAGGGTTCCATACCATATTTGCAAGAATATCAGAACAACGCTTGGATTTCATCTTTAGGACCATTGATTCTATTGCATGCGTATTTTGCTACTTTGTATCAGCCAACACATGAGATTGACAATTTTCTGATGAACAATCAAACTTATCTTCAACGTATCTCTTATAATTCGTCAGTGTAATGATCTGGCAACTACAGTGGTAAGCTTTCATTTTTAAAAGAATTTATCATTTCTTTTCGGGATGATACAATTATTGATCCTTACCGTTTGATTGAAAAATTTGATTTTTGATCTCTATGTACTTAAACCAAAATTTCGTCAAACAGCAATAAATGATAAATGATAATACTATTAACCCTTTCTTTTTAAATTAAATTTATGTAGCCCTATAATTTTAAAAAATTATATAATATCCCCTTATTAAAACAGGCCGAAAGAGAGAGGGGTGAGACAGCATCATCCATAGTGTGTTATATGAATCAAATGGATGTGAAAGAGGAAGCAGCAAGATAGCACTTTGAAGACATGATAAAGAAAGCATGGAGAAAGATAAATGAACACTGTTTCTTCACTCAATCGGATGCTTCAGAAAAAGCATTTGTCAATCAAGCCATGAATGCTGCTCGTGCGGCTCATACTCTTTATCAGAATGGCGATGGTTTTGGAATACAAGGTGGAGACATCAAGGAACAAATATTATCGTTAGTTATAGAACCTTTTCTAGATATATGAATTTTACTACTCGCCACACCAACAAAAGTTGGATCTGATAAAAGGGGTTAGTATATCATAAGGTGGTAAAATAAAGTTGAACTTTACTATAGGGATACTCATATTTAATACCCAGTTGTATTTCAAATAGAATTATATTCAATAAGAGAGAGGACGGTAATACCTTAGTAAAAGTTAATGATGATCACTAGTGGTGCTTATGTGTCTATAGCACAATATTGTAGCGTGTATATTTTTTCTATTGCTTGTATAATAATTTAAATAAAATGGAGAAATTTGCAGTTAATGTATATAACGTAGAAGTCCTATTATTATATTAATAAACATATTATTAATATAACATATTATTAATATATGCTCAGGCATTAGAAATTATTCACTTGATGAAAAGACAAGGGATGATATTGTCACCCATAAGAAGAAGCAAAAGTGATACTATCTTTAGGAGGAAAACGATCGTGCTGCATTATTCTTAGTTCTTTAACCAAGGTTTTGTCCCATTAAATTTCCTTGTTAAAGTTTTTTATGAGGTAGTTTTAACATGTATTGTGCCACTATTTTCCCTTCACGAGATATACAACATTTGTTTGTATCTAAATACAGTGTTAATGAGATACAGCATTTGTTTGTGAACATCTAAATGCAGTGTTTTGAATGTTATATATATATATATATATATGAGTTGATGTCCATAAATCCAAACTCTTTAGATTCATACTAAGATTCTCTTCCTCTAAATGCTCAAATACCAAAACCTCTTTCAATTTTTCAGCCTTTTCTCTTCCAACATGTATAAAGATAAGCTTTCCAAGTTAAACGTGCCTCAAGTCCGTGGGCCTACCCTTCATTCACGAGTCAAGCTGTGCAATAGGGTTATTTTGCAAGGCCCAAGCCCATAACGGCCTCTATGTAAATGATAAAAGTAGGACTTTTGAGTAGTTATTGAATTAATAATTACGACCCATCGTATGTGGGTTGCGAAGATATTGGACACTCTCACCAAAAGAGAGAGGGTTCAATACTGGAGAATGTCATTTTGTTGTGGTTCTAGTAGCGGCACTTGGGGAGGCATCCTAGCTCCTGGGTGCTTAGGTAAACACCTGAGGGTAATCGATTGCTCGCCCTGCCCAACATTGGTATGACCTAAGAAGAAGGGAGATTTCGTCCTACCCTTGGCTTGTGGGTGAGTCCAATCCCCTGTCTAAGATTCTTATATAAAAAAAGAATTAATAATTACATGGTCCCACATTTGACATAAATTGTATCCATGCTAGATGTGACGTGGACAGATGAAGGAATTCTTGTGTCACATCAAAACTTTTTCTTTTTCTATGAATACATCACAAAAATTATCTGATTGAATGGCTTGCTTCCACTTGAATATTTAATCTTGTCCATAATAAATTGAAAACTAGATGATAAGATAATAAATCAAACATAGGTAAAAACAATAAAAAAAATTGACGAATTTCAGCAGTGTGTTTATTTCTTTCTTTTTTTTCTATAATAAAGAAACTCCTCAGCTCATCCGTACATTAGGGCTAACATGTGACTCTCTATCATATCACAAAATGGCCATCAAGTTATTTGGTGGCTGAGAAATGAAATGGAGCCCATTAGAAGATGTCAATCCTTTCTTAGTTAAGAAGTATGGAGCTTGATTGCATCTCTATCACACATATACTAATGAGACTTTCCCGTCTCGACTCAATATGCTCTTACATTATCTGATTACACCCACATCAACATGGATTTCACTAGTATCCTCATGAAGCAATGCAAGAGCTTTAGTAGAATCTGATTCTAGAACAATTCGACAGAGACCAAGTTGCCAAGCCATCCTCATTACATTAGCACATGCCCAGAGTTTTGTAGAGAGAGCATCTCCACCGTCAATCTGACTGATAAATGCCTGAATGAAAGCTCAAGAAGCATCTCGGATCAATCCTTCACAAGTATTAGCTGCTAAAAAATAAACAAGTTCCGACGTCACCACAATGCCCAACAGACCACTGCAAGTTTCGGGGTATGTTTATTTTTGTTTTCTATGTTTTTTTTTTAAAAAAAAAAGCATAAAACAAGTCTAAAAAAAACTATTTGGATAATTGTTTTTAAAATTTGCGATTGGAAAATAAACATACTGATATTGAATGGTGCAACTTTGATAAAAATTCAAGTCTTCAAATGTCGAAAAAGCCATCGAGTAAAAGAAAGGTATCCCTATTTTTCCAAACAAAAAACTAAGAAATGTAAAAAAAAAAGAAAATAATTAAATTATTTTTATGATTTTTTAGTTTTTAAAAGTATTTTTTTAATTTTATGTGTAAAAATACATATTTAAAAAAATTATTAAACTAGTTTTTTATTTTTGAAAAAAACTGTTTTTGA
The DNA here is from genome assembly GCA_025593235.1 of Vachellia pachyceras. Classification (NCBI taxonomy): domain Eukaryota; kingdom Viridiplantae; phylum Streptophyta; class Magnoliopsida; order Fabales; family Fabaceae; genus Vachellia; species Vachellia pachyceras. Next base: position 9,092 of record JANTPZ010105942.1, read on the forward strand.
AAAAAAAAAATAAACAAGGCCTTAGTTATTTAACCAACTATGTGCCGTTTGGTACATATAATTTATTTTGATGAAAATGAATGGCATGGAATTGAAAGAAATATAATAGATAATTTTCAAACATGCTCGGTGCTACTGCAATGAAAAATGGTTTGTAGAAAAAAATTATTTTTGGTGGGTTGAAAACTATAATAGGAAAAGTTGGAAAGATATGACAATGATCATATTGCCCTTACTGAGTATTTGTTAATTAATTAGATTAAGTATTGAATAAATATAAAAATTAAATAATATGTTTAAATTAACAAATAATATATTATTAAATATTTTAAAAATAGAAAAAAACATAAATACTCCTTGTAAATAAAAAAAGAAAAATTACTATTTATACTAAATTACTAAAAAATAATCAAAATAATAAATAATACAAATGATAATATAAAGATTATATTTTGTTAAGATATTGAAGCACGTTCAAAAATGTTAACGTAGGATTTGATCAAGAGGGGGTGAATTGATCACTTTTTTAAAATAAAAAGTTAATTGCAGAAAAACAAAGTCACTGATGAAATGCAGAGAGATGAAGAACACAACAATTTTATCCTGATTCAGTCCTCTTGACCTACGTTCAGTCCTCCGAGCATCTCTGAGATTTCAGTGCTGTAAGCCTTTACAATGGGAACTCACTCCCCCTTACACTTTTCAATATAATAGAGTATCGCACACTTTGTTTACTAACTCAAATTTAGCCCAGCAGATACAAGGTTCCAACCTTGTGTTTCTCACAGGTTCACAACAAAGGGTGGCTCAATAAACTCTCTCTAAAGAGTAGATAGCAAATACTAAAGTTCAATGAATGTTTTCAAAGTGTACAGAGAATGTAATGAATGTCGGAAGTTGATTTCAGTGTTTGTCACACTTCTCTATATTGAATGCTTGTGCTTTTATAGTTGAGGAGCAATGAAGTAGCCATCAGACTTCATTAATGGCCGTTACTCACAACACTAACCAATCTGCTTCGCCATTGATGCAGCTTGAATGATCGACGGTGAAGGTGGCAGACAAACGTTAAATGCTTCATGTCTGAGATTGAGTCTGCTCTTTATTCCTTATTCATTAATGGTTGTTACTCACAACACTAACCAATTTGCTTCGCCATTGATGCAGCTTGAATGATCGACGGTGAAGGTGGCAGACAAACGTTAAAAGCTTCATGTCTAAGATTGAGTCTGCTCTTTATTCCTTATTCTATAAGTCAAGCTTCTTGTATTTATGAGAGTAGTTAGCATTCAAAAAGTTATTACACAAATAAGGGAAGTTTTTGCAGAGCGTAGGTGAAGTTTGTTAGAAGCAAAGTTGTCAGATAAAATGGTGATTGAGCATAATGATTCAATGCTCGAGTATTGCAATGTGAATTTCAAAGAAAAGCTCGATTCTTTAACTTAATGCTGGAGCATAAGATGAAAGTATTTGAAAAATATCTGTATACTCGAGTACTAAAACACAGTGCTTCCAGTATTACTATGTACTCGAGCACATAAAAGATTTTGACAGCAAACCATATCAATGCTGGAGCATTGGATCATAGTGCTCGAGCATAGACAATGCTTCTTAAAATTGCTCGAGCATTTAGTGCAAGTATTTAGAAAATGTATGTTTAAAGTACTCAATACTTGAGCACTAGTGCCTGATGCTCAAGCACTGAGTGTGCTTTCACACCAGCTGGAGCATTTTCAGAGAGCATGAGTGAACAGTGAAGATTTGGGCACGATGCTCGAGCATTAGCAGTGCTTTCAGTCACTGCTGGTAGCATTGACTAACAACACAGTTGAGGAACCTTCAATACTCGAGCACTAAGTCTTAGTGCTCAAGCATTTGCTCTGCTGGAGTCCTTTGCTGGAGCACTACTTGATAGCACAGAGGAAAAGTCTTCAACCCTCGAGCACTAAGTCATAGTGCTCGAGCATTGGCTCTACTGGAGTCCTTTGCTAAAGTACTGTTTTGCAGCACAGAGGAAAAGTCTTCAACACTCGAGCACTGAGTCATAGTGCTAGAACATTGGCTCTGCTGGAGTCCTTTGCTGGAGCATTGCTTGACAGCATAGAGGAAAAGTCTTCAACACTCTAGCATTGAGTTATAGTGCTCGAGCATTGGTAGTGCTCTTAACTTCTGCTTGAGTACTACTTAACAGCACTGTCTGATGATATAGACTTGAAGCTTGATGCTCGAGTATTGGCTGCCAGTGCTCGAGCACTGGCAATGCTTCCACACACTACTTAAGCATTTTGTGATAGCATAGACTAAAACTCATGTTTTAAACTTAATGCTCGAGCATTGATGTCGAATGCTCGAGTATTGGCCATGCTTGAGCACTAAGTGAAAGTACTGCATTTCTAAAGCACAATGCTCGAGCATTGAGCTGAAGTGCTCGAGTATTGATACTGCTTGCATCAATGCTTGAGCATTTAGTGACAATATTGCTTAAAAAACTTAAGTTCCAAAACACAGTATTCGAGCATTGAGTTCTAATGCTTGAGTAATGACAATGCTTTGACTTATTGCTTGAGTATTTTCAGAAAGCACTGACTCATAGTTTTGAAAAACAATAAGAGGTATGCCAAACTTAAGGATTCAAGTTTCAAAAACAATTTTCACCTCCATAAATCCTTTAACACTAGAAACATCGATTTTGTTATCATCAAAATAAGGCATCAACATTCTCCCCTGTTTTGATGATGACAAAACCATAAATCAGGAATTATGAGAATTTTTGAATGAGCAAGATGAACTTAGTGGAGCAATTAGATATGAGATAAACATAATACAAGATATGCACAATACAACTTCTATAGCATAAACCATAAACACATAGAGTTCAACATTATTCAAAAATATCAAAAATACAAAGTTCAGTAAAAATGAAAACATAAACGCATGCCCAACAACAGATTCTAATCTTCTCCCCCTTTTTGTTATCAGCAAGAAGGGTCACTGGGAGGAGTAACCAGGGACATCAGGAGTGTTAGAGGGCTCAGGAGGAGGCATAGAGGAAACAGAGGGTGCAGGAATAGGCTGAGAAGTGGGCTCAGGATTAAGGATGGAAGAGAAGAAGTCAATCATGGCCAAAACTGCATCAGTAAGAGGATCAGGAGAAGCAGGAGGAGTAGGATCATGAGCAGAAGCAGAAGTAGGGGTAGGTGGAGTCTGATAGTCTCTGACGTACTGCTCAATGGATGACACTCTACTGTCCAAACCACTCATTGTGCTCTATAAAGTGGCAAACTGCTCCAAGAAAGAATCTATGAAGGAGATAAGGTCCCTAAACAAAGAAGTCGCTGCAACATCCAATGATCTCCCAGCAAAGTAGTCTCTTGTTGCCCTTAACACATTGTTGATGTGACTCTGAGTCTCAGTGCGAAAGGCAGTCATAAAGGCCTCACTCACCCTCTTAAACTTAGTCTCCATAAACTGCTAAATGGTAGCATGAGCAAATGATGGAGCAGAGGAAGGCTAAGGTGGTGTAGAGGACTGGGCCCTATCCTATCCTTGGAAGGCATCAAAAATGGTCTTTTTCTTCCTCTGGATCTAAGCCTGAAGGTTCACTAAGTTGGTGTTCATTCTGTGCAGGTGAACCTCTACAAACTTCACTGGCTTGGCAACTTTGTCCAAAATGTACCAAACTTCAAGTTGCTTCAAGATATGAGAAACCAAGCAAGGGTATGGTACTGTGATCCTCTTAGAACTTGAGAAGACAACCTCCACATCTCATTAAAGACCAATTCTCTTATGTTTCTCTTCTCCTTGTTCATGATCCATGCCAAGTTATGGTAATCCATGTGAGCAAGATTAGTGTAATTTCCACTCTTATTCACTAAATATCTAAAATAGATGTAGTGAATAATTCTTTAGAGTGGTGGCATGGCAGAGGGCTCAAAAGACAGGCTTACATAAGACACTCCTGGCCTCAAAAGATTGTGAATTTCCTCCTCACTGAAATTAGTCAAACTTCCTACATATTCATTTGTTCCCAAGAAAGCATTCAAGGACTCAGGAGTAATAACAATCTCCTTCCCTCTTATCTTAGTGACCATAGAGTAAGAAATTATTTCCCCTTTATCATCCTTTACTGAGGTAGAGTACATGTTGTTGTAGAAAATTCTAACTATATCGGGGGAAAATCATCTTTAATCTCTATTAATGGCTTATAATAATCCAGATAATTAGAAACTTTGAATCAAAAACTATCTAATTCCTTTAAATCCACATACAGACATAATGGATGACTTTTTAACTTAGCCTCAAAGTCAGCAAGGTTTGTGATGTATATCGTGGATGTATTGAATCCCTTTGGTGCTTTTGGAAGTTCTAGCTTGGTCACTTTCTTCTTTCCTCGGGCTCTTGGTTTTGGGTTGGAAGTAGAGGCTAGATAGCTTGGTGAAACACTATCAGTTTCAGAATCTGATGGAGCAGGAGCAGGAGCAGGAGCAGTAGGTTCAGATTGAGAGCTTGAGATCATAGGAGTCTTACCTTTATCCTTCAAAATTGATTTGGGTTGACTTGTGCTCAATTTTTGTACTATAAGAGTCACTGTCTCTTCAGAATGCTCAGCAATCCTTACTTTCTTGGATGCAGTGGCTGATTTGGATTGAGAGGGAGTAGGAGAGGCAGTTTGTTTGCCTTTGCCAGCAGTAGTTTTAGTGCGAACCATTTATTAAGAGATCAAAAATTGAGAGAAGGGAGTGGCAAAGCCATCAGCAATACTTGGATAAATTTGGTGAATGAAGAGTATAATGATGATAATCAAGTGTAATTATAGAGGGGTTTGGCCGAAAATCAGTTACTGGGAAGAGTTGTAATAGTTTGGGAGCAGTTGTATCGATTGAGATTCAGAGGATTTTGGGAATGCTCGAGAATTAGGGTGAGAGTAGTTAGGGTGAGAGTACTGACGGGAAAAAGGGAATTATGTGACTAGAAACTACTAACACTTTAGCATTGACCCTCAGTGTTCGAGTGTTAGCAGTTTCTAGTCACTTAATCCCCCTTAGTGCTCGAGAGTTGAGGGCAAAAATATGAACAGATAAGTGCAAACACGCCAACACTCGAGCATTAGTACTTAGTGTTCGAGTGTTGCACCCTGGTGATCAAGTGCTAGGTCACAGTGCTCGAGCATCGGGCTAGAAGATGAACATATGTCCCAAAAAGGTTCAATACTCGAGCATCAACTTTCTGGTGCTCAAGTATTGTACCCTAGTTCTCAAGTACTGTCTCACAATATTCGAGCATTGAGGTTGAAAGATGAACAACTGCTTGAAAAGACCTAAAACTCAAGTATTGACTTACTGATACTTGAGCATCATGGTTTATGAGCCAAAAACACTTACCCTGCTCGAGCATTGAGATTGAATGGTGTGCTTCCACATAATGCTTGAGAGTTAGCTTCCAGCACTGCTTCACATGCTCTAATTTCTCCAATACTCGAGCAATGCTTCACTTGTGCTTGAGTACTACACCATATTTCCAAAAACTTGATCCTGTTGCTCGAGCATCGAGACTGCCAATGTTGCAAGTGTTCATTCAAGCACCTGCAAAACTTTGATAAAACACTTCGAAGCTTAAGTTAGTAAAAGTTGATCATCAAAACAATAATAAATCAACATTTTTATTTACAATTCATTGGGATTTGCCATTCCCAATTCTCTCCTGATATTTAAAAATTGTTCTCTGGCCAATGGTTTCATGAAAATATCAGCTATTTGGCAATGTGTTGGAATGAATTCAACCTTGACATCTTTCTTCTGCACATGATCTTGAATGAAGTGATGTCTTATATCAATGGGCTTGGTTCGAGAGTGATGCACAGAATTCTTGTCAAGATTGATAGTGCTAGTGTTGTCACAGTAGATAGGAATTTCATTGAACACCATTTCCAAATCTTGAAGCAGTTATTTCATCCATAATATTTGAGCATAACAACTTGATGCAGCAATGTATTCAGCTTCTATTGAGGATAATGATACTGTTGATTGCTTCTTACTGAACCAAGACACTAAAGCTCCTCCAAGGAATTGGCATTGACCATTGGTGCTCTTCATGTCAGTTTTATACCCAACATGGTCTGAATCTAAGTAAGAAATTAGTTGCTCATTTGCACCTGTTGGATACCAAATTCCAAGATCAATGGTGCCAGCAAGATATGTAAATATCCTCTTCATATTCTTTGCATGTGATTCCTTTGGGGCAGCTTCATATCATGCACACATTCCAACATTGAACTGGATGTCAGGTCTGCTTGCTGTGAGATAGAGTAATGAAGCAATCTTTCCTCTATATCTCTTAATATCATAATCTTTGCCATTTACATCCGCATAAAGGAGTGCTGTTGAACTCATGGGAGCATCTGCAATTTTGCATTAATCAATTCCAAACTTCTTCAATAGCTCTTTTAGATACTTGATTTAGCTAATAATGTAACACACCTTAACTAACCCCTTTAGCTTCACTTTATATCAATATGGAACCATTCTTGGGTCTTGAATATCTTAAAAAGCCAAAAGAATTGAAATCTGAAAATTTCCTCCTTTAGGGTTACTATTCACAAAATTTTAGCCCAATTTTGAAAATTCATAACTAATTCTAGAAAAATAGAAATTGAGTGGTTCCAACTTCTATTTGAAGCTTATAAGATCCTCTACAGGGGAAAAATATTCATTAGGTCTGAAACTTACCCAATACAGTTTATTGCGTGAATTACTACTGTTCATTTGGTAATTTTTCATTTTCCTAGGTTTTTCCAGGATTTTCTTCAAACTTTGGAAAATCATATCTTTGTGTAAAAAACTCCAAATCCAATGTTCTTTAGCATGGTTTAAAGCTTGTCATGTGAACTATGTTTCTGAAAAATTTTAGCTCATTTAGAGTTCATTTGACCTATTTCACGTCAGCCCAAAGTTCATGATTTAACCAACTTTCTAATCACTTTTTAATAGAACTCACCATTTCATATTCTCATCTTTAGGCATGCTCACTTCTTAGCTTTGTTTGATCATGATTAAACATGCATTTGAATATATTTAAAGCATGCATTCACTTCTACTAATCCACTACTCATGTAGGAGTTTAGGTTACATAATTACATAACAACTTAAATAAAAGTAGCATTAACTTTACATCACCAAGATTCCATCAAAAGTGCACATTAAACTTGCTTCATGCATCATTTACTTTTCCTTACCCTTGTAGGAACTTCCACCTAGAAAAGTGTTAGTGGGAAAGAATGAGATTTCAAATAAATCCCAATAGCAAAACATCCTAACATCTTTAATAAAATGCATGACATCATTTAGAAGTAAGTGTGAATACATAATAAATGAATGTGCAACATGAGACATGTATATGCATATGGCCATAGCACACAAAGTACATATTGACACCTTCATTTTCATAACATAAGTCATGCACAATTTAAAACAATTTCACAACAATTTAATTAAAGTTAGAAGGTCTTGCTACCTTAACTCTTTAGCTTTCCCTTAGATTTGTAAGCTCTCTTGATCCCTTTGAAAATTATCCTCTTGCACCAAATACTTGCCTACATAATTCACAACATTATGGCCATTAAACATAAGCCATTACCAAGGCAAGAAATGCTTTAAAACTTCATTAGACTTCCTCTTGAGTTCTCTTGAATCATAGAGTGTTTAAGTTTGTCATATTGATTTTTAATGCTTCCTAATTCCTTGGCTCACGTTACCCCTACACAATTTCTCATTTTAAAGCCATTAGAAGCATTAAAATCATCAAAAACACACTTCTTCCTCCACTTTCCAGATCTGAACGAAAATTCCTAAAAGAAGAAAAAATGATTCTTTTCAAACTTTCAACTTATACAACCACATATTCTTGATCCCAAACTACTTTTCATATGTTGTTTGGCTTAAATACAACTCTGCTACATCAAATGGAAATTTTGGTAGCATTTCCTCTTAGGGTTTGCCATTCCAAAATTTACAAATCAACCAAACAACCACCAAACAATCATAAGCTATACACCAAATTAATCCTTACTACACAAGGAGTGTTTTGCATATAATTATAGGCTCTAAATCCCTCTCTTTTTCACTTTTGATCTCAAGAACACAAATATTTAATCTTGAAAAAGAGAGGCCTAACCAAGATTTCAAGCCCATAGAAAGGAAGCAGGAGTTGTAAGCTTCAAGAAAAGGTATATAGTTGGATGGTTTAGCCTTTTACCTTGAGTTTTCTTGGAATTTTTCTTCTCTTGAAGACCAAAAATGGCATGCTCTTCTTCTCTAATTCAGCTGCAAGTTCAAGGCCTTTTGTGTTTATTTATTCCCTTAGTAAATAATGAAGGGCTAAGATCTAATCTTATTTAAGGAGGTTAATCTAAGGGTTGATATTCTACCACCTTTTAACCATATGCTAAATCCTTATAGGCTAGTTAAAAGTGGTAATTATTGCGTGTAACTAAGGAGTAACTAAAGGTTAGGATTTAGTTACTCTAACTAAACCAAATTCCATTCGGTTACTTCTACCAATTACATTTTTTACCAGTAAACATACTTTTATTCCAGTAAACTTTTCTCTACTTTTATAGAGATGTTTTTATCCTCTTTTAATCTCCATATTCTCCTCATAATTATGGAAAAATCATTATCCCAAAAGTACCCCTGGAACTCATCCAAAATTAACAAGGTTATTTTATTCTATCCAAAACCCCTGAAAAAGTACAATCGGAGGGCAAATAATATTTTTAGGGCATTAAAAATTACTACATTTTCTACTGACACTCTAGCCCTTTTCCTTTCATCAATCTGCCCTCTGGATTGTCTAAAATTAATTTTTGAATAAAATTATATTTCCGGGGTTTCTGGATCTTTTTCCCTCTATTTAGAGAAATCGCCATTATCGTATACTGGACAATAATTTTATAAAATACTATAAAATTCACTTAATTTTTCTATACTATGGTCTCTGATCTTTGAGAACTCTTGATACCTTAAATAATTATTTTTCCTCTTTCTGCCCTTCAAAATTCTATAGACAGAAATTTGGTCTGAATCTCAAAAATTTGGGACCCACGGTTTTGATCAGTGAGTTTACTCTGTCTATTGAGCATCTGTAAATTTTTGGTCAAATGTTGACTTTGACCAAAATGCCCTTCCATTTTCTCTTATTTACCATTTTCCCTTACTTTTATTAATCTTTCATAATTCCCATTTTACCCTTACTTTTTATACTTAAAGACCTTTATGTCCTTAATCTTTTTGTCTAATGACATATGGTTTCTTCCCAAAAGGTCACCCATCCTTACATTACTCTAGGATGAGCATGCTTAACTACGGAGTTCCTATAAAATTCCATTTGCTAGGCCAGTTCTGACTTTTTGTTTTCCGGCCCATAACTTTTCTCTCTTTATGCACTATCTATCTTTGGGTTCTATTTCATTCCATAACTACCGGATTAGCATTTATTTCAGTTAGCAGTAAAATCATGGATAAAATCATGGATATTACAAATAAAGATGCCATTCTTTCTATGTTTGATTTGAAGTCCAAGGAAGAAATTTAGTTCTCCCATCATTGACATCTCAAATTCCGCCTTCATAATCTTAGCAAACTCTTGGCAAATATCATTGTTAGTTGCACCAAAGATAATATCATTAACATAAATTTGTACAACTAGCATATTGGACTTTGAATGCTTAATGAACAAGGTTGTATCCACCTTTCCTCTAACAAAACCTTTATTGATTAAGAAGTTACTTAATCTTTTATACCAAGCTTTAGGTGCTTGCTTCAAACCGTAAAGTGCCTTCTTAAGTTTATAAATATGATTTGGTTTAGAAATATATTCAAAACCAAGGGGTTGCTCAACATAAACTTCTTCCATGATAAAACCATTTAGAAAATCACTTTTCACATCCATTTGAAATAGTTTGAAATCCATTAAGCAAGCAAACGCAAGTAATACACGTAATGCTTCTAATCTAGAAACGGGAGCATATGTCTCCTCATGATCAATCCCTTCTTCCTGATTGTAGCCCTTAGCTACCAATCTTGCTTTGTGTGACACCTCTTATATATCTCTCTTAACTTCCATTATGATGATTTAGAACCAATTAATGGCCTCAAACAACTTACATTGTCAAAAGGGACCAAGATGGAAACTTTCATTTTGGTGAAAGTTACTATTCACAGTTTTTCGGGCCAACTTTGAAAATTCATAACTAATTCTAGAAAACTCGAAATCAAGTGGTTTAAACTTCTATTTGAAGCTTACAAAATCCTGTATGAGGGAAAAAAACTCATTTGAACAGAAACTTGTCCAGTTGGTACAGTTTCATTTGTGAAAATGTACTGTTCATATGGTAATTTTCCATTTTCTCAGGATTTCCTGTGATTTTTCGCCAACTTTGGACAGTCATAGCTTGTTTTAAATATTGCAATATGCACTATTTTTCCAGAAAATTTCATCTCATTTGGAGTTCATTTGCCCTGTTTCACGTTACACCAAAGTTGGGGGTTTAACCAACTTAACCAAATTTTCCACTTCTTAACTTCATAATTCATCCTAATGATTTCTAAGTTTTTCTTAATCATAATAACCTATGTAATTAGACATTCTTAGGCATACATTAGTTATCATGAGTCCATCATACATGCATGAGTTAATATTACATGCCACTTTACAAATCCCAACAATATAATGTAAAGTTTACAACATAATTTACATTCATACACATGTGCACATTTTTACTTCAAGCATCATGGATTTCCTCCTTACCCTTTGATGTGCTTCCACCTAAAAATGGTTAGTGGGGGAGAATGAGATTTTTGGAAATCCCAATAGCAAAACTTTCTAACACACTTTATAAAATTGCATGACAACTTTCAATATAAGTGTGAATTCATAAAAGTGCAACATGTAGCAAATTAAATGCATATGGCCATAGCACATAAAAGCACATATTCACACTTTCAATCATCATAAATTTTCAATACAAGT
>JANTPZ010105943.1:0-17917 GCA_025593235.1 Vachellia pachyceras
CCTTCAAAATTCCGTAGACGGAAATCGGGTCCGAATTCGGAAAATCCGTGTTACGTCATTGCGACTGGTATGTAGAGATCTATCTTTTGGGCATCTGTAAATTTTTCTAATATTTTGGTCAACTGGTTGACTTTTTGACTTTGACTTTAACTTTTCTTTTGTCAAATGACCAAAATACCCCTTAACTTTCTCATAATTACCATTTTACCCTTACTTTCTCTACTTTTCCAAAAATTACTATTTTGCCCTTACTTTTGATACTAAAAGACTTTTATATCCTTGATCTTTTATTATATGACGTATGGGTCCCTTTCCTGAAGGTCTTCCCATCTTCATATCTCTCTGGGCAATTTTCCTTAATTCTGGAATTACTACGGAACTCCGTGTACTAAACCAAGTCTATCCTTTCGACTTGCGACATATAATCTTTCTTTCTGTACTATTTACCTCTGATTTCTGTTTTCATTCCTTGCTATCGGATTAACATTTCATTCAGCTAGCATAGAAATTTATGGATGTTACAATATTCGCCGTGGTGAACCCTCCCGAGAGTTCTTGCTCACTTGTTGTGAAAGATTCCACAGGTGCTTCCTTATGTTCTTTGCCATAGTTTTTGAAATGAATTAGCAAAGATTTGAGGTATCACTTGATCATGATTATAATTAAGTGCAGATGTATCATTTTTCATGGCAAATGCACCCAAAATCAAGCTAAACAAAATCAACAACTCTAGTTTCCAAATTAACATGATGGGCCAAAAATGCATTGAATGCTTTGGAAATTCAAGCAAAAGTACTAAAGAAATATAGCTCAATCAATAGGTTTATGAGGTATAGCTTCTTACCTTATGTTTTGTGAAGCTCTTCTTCCTCTTGGTATGCAGAAAAATGGCGTCCTCTTCCACCCTTGGAGCTGAAGATTTTCAACCAAGAATGAGGAGGAAGAGAGAAAAAATCGGCTTAATTAATCTCCTGGAAAAAATGAAGGGCTAAGATTGAATCTTGAATTAATGAGGTTGATCTAAGGGTTGTAAGCCCACCAACACTTCATACACCTATTGCAATCTTACTGGCTCTCATAAAGTAAGGTAACTAGTAGTTGGGAGCTTGATTACACTAACCGAATCAGTTGTCATCTAGTTACTTGATCCTGTTACAACTTATATCGGTAAAATATCTCTATTCCGATAAATTTTTCTACTTATATGGGGACATCTTTTATTCCTCTTTTAATCTTCAAATATCACTTACTCATTTAACAAAATGATTGTCCCAAAAATACCCCTGGAAATTCTCACATTTCAACTGGGTTACTTTTCCCTGTCAAAATACCGAAACTTGGCAACCAAGTAACCGAAACTTGGTCTCCAAGTACGGATATGGTAGTAATTTTGCTAAAGGTTACTTTGCCATTAAGCAAGGACAAAAAGGTAATTTTGAGGAAGTTACTTAGGCACATGTAAGGGCATTTTGGTAATTTTGCCTCAATATTAGAAAAATTGCCTAAAGTACAAAAATATGTAGAATACTTCCTTGAAGTATATTTGAGGCAAGATTAAAGTTAAAAAAGAATAATTAACCACTAATTGGATTTTTGAGTCAAATATAATTATTTAAAATACCTAGAAACCTTAAATAATTATAGTAAAAATGGAGAAAAATAGCTTAAGGATTATGTGAATTTATAAATATGGTTTCACGTTTAAATTTAAAGTTATTTGCTTGTAAGAAAATGGAAAGTACAGGAAAGCTCAAAAGGGAAAAACTCAAGGAAGTTCCAAAAAGGTATTTTCGGAAAGAGTTTGAGATAGAAAAAAATTAGAAAATTACCTCTTGGATTATGGAATTTCCTATGCTAACATGCCATGTTTATGTGCAAAGTGTTAATGCCATATTTTGATGATAACAAAATGATTACTTTGTGATTTCAAGAATTATGAAGTTTCAATTGTTTTTGCTGTATTATATGTTTATGTATTTGAGTTTTAAACTTTCAAAGCTGTTAAGTTTCAACATTTTTTGTTGAAACTCGAGTTTGTGTGAAAGTAATGATAATACTCGGGTATTATATTTTGAAACTCGAGTATTTGAGCTTCAGAAACATGTTTAAATCAAATACTTTCAGACAGCACTCAGGTTACGATTAAAGTGTTGTTTATACTCGAGTATTGATTGTCTGCACTCAGGTATTGTGAGTTAAAACTGATTCAATGTCTCAAAACCCTCAGTGGAAACTCGAGTACTATGTTGAGGTATTGAGAAAACTCGAATGATGTTTTGTAAAACTCGAGTATTGGAACTTCATTGTTTTATAACTAAATACTTCCAAGTGAAACTCGAGTATTAAAAGAAAGTGTTGTCAATACTTGAGTTTTGGTTTTCAATACTCAAGTATCAAGTTCCATTTTCAAATCACAGAACAATACTTGAAGCAGAACACTCGAGTTACAAATGGAAGTTTTGCCAACACTCGAGTATTGGTTTTTAATACTCGAGTATTGAGCTTTATTTTCAAAACGCAACACAACACTTGCAACATGTAACTCGAGTTATGGTAAAAGTACTGTCAATACTCGAGTACTGTGTTTTAACACTCGAGTATTGAAGCTCTCAAAAATATTTTCACTGAAACACTTTTTCTTGAAAACTCGAGTAGTAACTGGAAGTAATTGCAAAACTCGAGTACCTGCTTACAACACTCTTAAGGCAACTCGAGTACTGAATAAAAGTGTTTTGTAATACTCCTAGCAAACACTCGAGTAACTTTAAAAGTGTTATGAACACTCAAGTATTACTTTCCAAACTCGAGTACCGGCTCATAAACTTTCAACGTTGCACTCGCTTTCTCTGATCAACACTTGAGTATTCAATTTATAACTCGAGTATCACTTTGTCTGACATTGTATCAATCTGATAGCTAAGCCTAGCGTTCTCCTAAACTTTCCTCTCTCATGTCTAAACTTTTTAAACATTACCTGCCCTAATAAATGCCTTGCAGATCTTTCATTAAACTGAACAGGTAGTCTGAGAAATGAAGACGAGCATTAATGACCTCCGACACGACAGTTGAATCACATCATTTATTGAGCATTAATGACAGTTAAGAAATGCAGCAGGTGTGAGTAACAGGCAGAAGCTTCTCTCTAACGGACATTTATTGAAACATCAGCTATAAATAAAGAAGATTAAAGACAAAAGCAGATAGAACTACGAAAGAATTGAATACGATGTTATTATCCCAACTATCTTCTAGCATTACATTTATAAAATTCTTGTGAGCTTCAGACTTTCATTATCTACTCTTTGAAGAGAGTTTTCTTTGTCCAAAATTCATTGTAATCTGTAAGATATTCAAGGTTGGGATCTTGAATCATTTGGGCTAAGTTTGAGTAGAAGTACAGAGTACGTGAGACTTTGTTTGAGTATTGTTTTAAGGGGGAGTGTCTCTTCAGTTGTAAAGGCATTATGAGCCTTAATTATTGTTGGATAGTGGATTTCAAATCTCAGAGGAGCTATAACGACTGGACGTAGGTCAAGAGGACCGAACTAGGATAAATTTGTTGTGTTCAGCACCTCTCTGCTTCTCTTCAGTGACTTTACTTTTAATTCTGTGCTTTAAGTTTTAATTTTGAAAAGTGACCAATTCACCCCATCTTGATCAAATCCTACACTAACATTTGGTATCAGAGCAGGTCTCTTGTGCAAAGAACTTAACAATTTCAAGAGAGAAATCCATGGCAGGATTTGGCGAACACATTATAGCCGATGGAGCATCGATCACCATACCACCAGCATTCAACAGCCAGAAGTTTTCCTTCTTGAAGATTAAGTTCCAAAATTTTATTCTTGCTACTGATTCTGATTTATGGGATGTTTTTGAAATAGGTAACATAGTGCCAATAAAGAAGGACAAAGATTAGTTGGTTCCTAAGATGAAAGCAAAATTTAATGAAGAAGATAAGAAAAAGACGTTGCTGAATAGAAAAGTTGTTTTGATGTTGCAAGCAACTTTAAATGAAGATGACTTCTTCAAAGTTTGCACTCTCCCCTCTACAAAACCTATGTGGGAAGCATTGGAGATAGCATAGGAAGGCACATAAATAGTAAAAGAAAGTAGAGTGAATATGCTAATAACCACTGAGTATGACTTACTCAGAATGAAGGATGATGAGACAATTACAGAATTTCAAATGCGTCACACTCATCTTATCAATAAGTTGGCCGCTCTCAGGAAAAATATGATCAACGCTCTCAAGTGAGAAAGATTCTAAATGTACTATCCAACAAATGGGAGGTAAAAGTAACTGGTATTAAAGAATACCGGGGAGAGTCAATAACTTCGGTAGCAACATATTTAGTAGTCTTGCTGAGTATGAAAGCAAGCAGAAGTTCAAAAAGGAACTCTCAAATAAGAAAAGAAGAAGAAAGGTCTGGCTCTAAAATCCGTAAAAGAAAAGGAATCAGAAACAGAGGAGGAGGAGGAGGAAGAAGAAGAAGAAGAAGAAGATGATGATGAAGATGAAGAACTTGCCATAGTGGTTCGGAAGTTCAGAAAAATGTATCGGAGAGATCAACAAACCAGAAAGCCATACAAAGGAGGATCAAGCAAAATCATTTGCTATTTGTGTAACAAACCTGGACATTTTAAAGCTGATTGCCCTGCTCAAAACAAAGATAAGGAAAAGAAGAGACAAAAATTCTTCAAGAAAAAGAAGGCATATGTGACAGGCATCTGGGGTGACAGTTCAAATAAAGAAGAAAGTGAAGCTGAAGAAGAAGCCAACATTTATCTTATAGCTTAATAAGAGGAATCACACTCAGAGGAGGTAATTATTGAACCTAGTTATGATGAATTGCATTCTAAGTATAATGATATGCATTTAGAATTTTTAAAAATTGCAAAAGAACTATCTTTTTTAAGAAAGAAAGTAAAAGAACTTGAGAAACCTATTGAAAAACCTGTTGTCAATCTTGAGTGCTCAAAATGCAATGACTTAAAAATGGAAAAATGGACATTTATCCAAACCTCTTGAAAAATTTACTCGAGGAAGTGAGATGCTTCAAATAATTTTGAAAAATCAAAGAGTAGTAAATGACAAAAGTGGAATAGGATATGATCCTCTGAAAGATTTACAAAAAGGAAAGAAAAAGAATGGCAACAAAAGATATTTGAAATACTTTCAGAAATCTGCGCATACGTCAGAACCATTTGCTTTTTGCAACTACCATAATAGAAATGGTCATCAAACTATTAACTATTGAATCAGGAAAAATAAAGTATTAGGGACATACAAATGGGTGCTAAAAGGAACTTATGTTCCAAAAGTACCGAGAATTGACTCACGAGTCCAACAAAACTTGGGTACCTGAAACCATTAGATGAATTTCTTACAGGTATATCTTGGGGCATCGTAGGTAAGCAAATGGTACATCGACAATAGATGCTCAAGACACATGACAGGTGACAAGAACAAATTTGTTAGCTTAAAAGCCAAGGATGGTGGTAAAGTAAGTTTCAGAGGAAATCAATCAGGGAAAATCATGGGAATTGGTGAAGTGGCAAATCCTAATGGAGCACCAATCAAAGATGTCTATCATGTGGATGGACTCTGCCATGATATCCTCAGCATGAGCCAGAGTATATACAATCTTTGATTCTGATGAATGAATGCTTTATCATTAGTAAGAAAGATCTTCCCATCAACAAAAGAAAGTTGAACAATCAACTCCGCGCTCCCAGGGACGATAATTTCTATACCATTAATCTAGAAAATACTTTTATAAACTCTTGCTTAATTAGTTATGCTGATGAAAGTCGTTTATGACACAAACGTTTGGCTCATGTCAATATGAATCAGCATGATCGATTAATTAAAAATGAATTAGTTCAAGGGCTTCCAAAAGTCAAATTCAAAAATGACTTGGTTTGTGACGCTCGCCAAATGGGAAAGCAAACAAAATCATCTTTTAGATTAAAGAAAGAGATTTCAACAAAGAGACCACTAGAGCACTTCATTTGGATTTAATGGGTCCAGCTAGAGTAAAAAGTTTATGTGGAAATCTTTATATGTTGGCAATTGTGGATGATTACTCTAGATTCATATGAACCATATTTTTAGTATCCAAGAGTGAAACTTTTGAGTTATTCTCTGTTTTGCTAAGAAGGTCCAAAATAAGAAAGGTATTTTTTATTGTTTCTATTAGAACAGATCATAGAGGTGAATTCAAGAATGGAGATTTTGCAGCATATTGTGAGAATAATGGAATAGACCACAACTTCTCAACACCAAGGACTCCATAACAAAATGGAGTGGTAGAAAGAAAGAACAGAGTCTTGGCTGACATGCACATGCAATGATGACAGAAAAGAAGCTGTCACAGGTCTTCTAGGCAAATGCTCTGGGTACAGCATGCTATATATCCAACATAGCATACATTAGGACATCACTTGGGAAAACACCTTATGAGCTGTTCAGAGGGAGAAAACCAAATATATCTCATTTACATGTATTTGGTAGTAAATGCTTCATTCACAACAATGGCAAGGATACCCTCGGTAAATTCGATTCTAAATCTTATGAAGGTTTATTTTTAGGATATTCAAATAGAAGCAAAGCTTTTAGAATTTTCAATAAACGAACATGTGTAGCAGAAGAGTCTGTGCATGTAGTTTTTATTGAAAATGAAACTCAAACAAAACCTATTGATGAAGAAATTGTCATTTCAAAAGATTTTGAAAGTGTCAGCAAGGATGGTTCAAATGATTATCAACAAATACATTATTTAGAAAAAGACCAATCAAGTGAACATCCTTAATATTCTCTACCAAGAGCTTGGAAGTACATCCGTAATCACCCAATCAATCAAGTAATTGGTGAAGTGAATGAAGGTGTACAAAACTGAAAAAGAATTTCAAATGAGGCTTAATTTTAAGCTTTTATTTCAAAAATAGAGCCTAAAAATATTGAGGAAGTTTTGACTGACAATGATTGAATTATAGCAATGGAAGAAGAATTAAACCAGTTTGAAAGAAACCAAGTCTGGGATTTGGTGCTGATCCAATGATCAGTTAGTCATGGTTCAAAGTGGGTTTTTAGAAATAAACTTGATGAGTCCAGAATCATTTTCAGAAACAAAGCCAAATTGGTAGCGAAAGGCTACAATCAGGAAGAAGGGATTGATTACGAAGAAACGTATGCTCCAATTGCTCGACTAAATGCTATACGTATCTTACTTGCCTTTGCTTGTATTATGGATTTCAAACTTTTCAAATGGATGTAAAGAGTGCTTTCTTAAATGGTTCATTATGGAAGAAGTATATGTTGAGCAACCACCCGGTTTTGAAGATATTCCGAAACTAAATCATGTTTACAAACTCAAAAAGGCTCTTTATGGTTTAAAACAAGCTCCTAGAGCTTGGTACGAAAGATTGAGTAATTTCTTGATCAAAGAAGGTTTTGTTAGAGGGAAGGTAGATACAACTCTATTTATAAAGAACTCAAAATCAGACATGTTAGTTGTACAAACTTATGTTGACGATATTATTTTCGATGCAACTAATAATGATCTTTGCCAAGATTATGCAGGTAGAATTTGATATGTCCATGATGGGAGAATTAAATTTCTTTCTTAGACTTCAAATCAAGCAGAGAAAGAATGGAACTTTCATCAATCAATCAAAGTATTTAAAGGAGCTACTGAAGAAGTTTGGAATGGATCAATGCAGGAATGCTGATACTCCTATGAGCTCAACTACACTGCTGGATACTGACATCAATGGCAAAGAATATGATGTTAAAAGATACAAAGGAATGATTGGATTACTACTATATCTCACGGCAAGCAGGCCAGACATACAATTCAGTGTTGGAATGTGTGCACGTTACCAAGCAGCTCCCAAAGAATCTCATGCTGAGAATGTGAAGAGGATATTTAGATATCTTCCTGGCACCATGGATCTTGGTATATGGTATCCCAAAGGAAGCAATAAAGAGCTAATTGCTTACTCAGACTCTGATCATGCTGGATACAAAACTGACATAAAAATTACTAGTGGACAATGTCAATTCCTTGGAGGGTCATTAGTATCATGGTTCTGCAAGAAGCAGTCAACTGTATCATTATCCTCAACAGAAGCTAAATATATCACTGCTGCAAGTTGTTTTGCACAAGTACTTTGGATGAAACAGCAACTCCAGGACCTGGGAATGGACTTCAAGGAAATTTCCATTTTCTGTGACAATATAAGCACCATAAATCTTGCCAAAAATCCTGTACATCATGCTCCAACAAAATATATTGATGTCAGACGTCATTTCATAAGAGATCATGTCCAGAGAAAAGATGTGAAAGTATTATTCATTCCAACTCATCTGCAAATTGCTGATATTTTCACAAGCCTCTAGCCAAAGAACAATTTATGCACATAAAGAGAGAATTGGGAATGGTAAATCCCAATGAGCTGTAAGTTAATGTTTATTAGTTTGCAATATTTTGATGATTAATTGTTCAAACTTAAGCTTCAGAGTGTTTTAATAAACTTTTACAGGCATTAAAATAAATATTTGTAGTCAACACTCAAGTGCTAAAGAAAAGAATAGAAGTTTTGGAATGCATTTTTGCTTAACACCCGAGTTTCAGGAGGCAATACTTGAGTTATAATGGCAAATTCTAAAGGATCACTCCAGTTTCAGGTTCAAATGTTAACTCATGGAACAATACTCGAGTTCTGGAAGTCATAGCTCGAGTTTTACACCCTTGAAGGTATCATTGGAAGTTAAAATCCGAGTGTTAGAGGTGGAAGTAAAGCTAATACTCAAGTTTTTCAATCTCAAAACTCGAGTTTGGTAAGTTTTTTTTAGGGACCCCGATACTCGAGTACCCCAGAGCAATACTCGAGTATTGGCAAGTGGTTGGAAATGTGAGACCTCGATACTTGAGTATTCAAAACTAATACTCAAGTATTAGCATGGTTGTTCATCTTCTTAAGAACAAAACTTAAGTACAGGCAAGTTAATACTCAAGTGTTGCGCTTAATACTAGTTCTGAATAACAAAACTCAAGTACTGACACATTTCCTCATACCAAAGGTCCTCAACACTCGAGTTCTGCAACTTAAAACTCGAGTGGTGGCACTATCTGATGAATTTTATCCCTTTTCTGCTATCACTCGAACCCTAACCCCCATTTTTCGTACTCGAGTTCTCTCAATCCGGTGACTCCCAAACGTTGTAACTTCCTCCCAAACCGTTATCAATCCACTCAAAAGCTTGAAACTAACACAACCCCTCGAATTATTCTCCATAAAACCTCCATTACTCTCATTTCCTCATCATTTTTGCATCAAACCTTTGGCACCTCGTCTTCTAAAATCTCCAACCTTTCTTATCCCCAATCACCATGGCTCGCACAAAGCGTACTTCCAACACTTCCTCAGGCAAGAAAGCATCATCTTCGGCACCTTCACACTCTCAATCTGCTTCAACCAAGAAAGTGAGAATTGTGGAACCATCAGAAGAAGAAACCGTGGCTCCTTATGTTCAAAAATCTCATCGCTACAATGGATTTGTTGATGACAAAATTGACAAGAATGAATCAGGTCTGACTAAGGATGAGATTGAAACTCTCAAGAAATTACTTGAGAAACATGACCTTTAGGGAAAAAATTTTACATCTGCATATGTAGCGCATAAAGGTAAAACTATACTTACCTTAAATACTAATATGCATAATTAAGAATTATGGATTGTAAACTTAAGAGCTACTAATCACATGATTGAAAATTCAAACTTACTGATAAAAAGCAATGTCATTCAAATATTTTCATTAAAGTTGTTAATGGTGATTCTATCAAAGTTGAGGGAATTGGTACTACTTTTATTACAGAATCACTGGTATTGTATAATGTGTTCTATGCTCCTAGATTGAAGTATAGCCTTTTATCTGCGAGGACTGTGACACAAAATTAGAATTGTGATGTTTATTTTGCAGTTGCTCACCGTCTTTTTTAGCGTCTAGCATTACAGAAGATGATTGGTATCGCTAAGATTTTAAAGGGATTCTTCTGTTTGGAGGTTCAGGTATTGAGAAAGACACAAATAGAAGAGTCTACATGTGGAATCTTTCAATTCAATAATATCTCCTTTTGTAGGGAAGTAGTTTAGGGTTAGCTTAGATAGTCATTTTTCAATTCAATAATATCTCCTTTTGGCTCTGTCTCTGGCTCTTATTCTGTTGAGCATAATTGCATGTGGAATCTGCTGATTGATATACCTTTATGTTAGGGGGGAGACTTGTTATTGCTCATTCTGTGTTATGTTGCATTGAGCTTACTAGACACTTTATGATCTTATTCTAAGCACCAAGGATTTTTCTAAGTATCTAGCCATGTGTTTTTCTTTGTATCCCTAGTAGATCATTTGTTTTTGCCTCTAGGGTTGATTTCACCGTGGCAAAGGGCTATTTTCTCCTCTAGTCCAAGTTTGTTGTGACAAAGTAATATTTTCACTGCAGTAAACTTCATAACCACTGAATCACTCACAAGATACATTCGCTGTGGCGAAGTCAGTATTTTACCTCAGTGACAACTTCGAGATTATCAGGCTTAGTGTGTTGATATGGTAATCATCCTTGAATTTACTAACTCCTCTTTTTCCATTTATTCCCTTCAGTTGGTTAGCACAGTAAACCCTAGCCCTTTCTCCTTCTCTCTTATCGTCTCTAACCCATGGTTCTAACTCTTCAGTTCTCTCATTCATCTATGTTCATCCATTTTGTCTTCTCATCCATCTTACTGACCCATCTATCATCTACTTCCCCTCCTTCTCATCTACTTTGCAAACTCATTCTCACCACCCAATCGTCTTTCATTCACATGGGGATTTTGCTGCAACAATCTTTAGGGTTCAACGCATCTATTTCCTCTGTTTGGTAACCCAATCCCTTCCATTTCATTTTTCTCCTAACTTATTATTGTTAGATTTTACAGTTTTCATTTTTAATTTATAATTTTGTCTTTTACTTGTGTTTAATTTTTGTTGCATTTGCATTGGCCAACAAATCATGGCTAGAACTAAGAATCCATGCCTCTGGCTCTGAGGAGGAACTCTCTTATGAGGATTTGTTTGATAAAATCGACAAACACCGAGTCAATGATGTGGCCCTAATCGGATAGTGATGATGTGACAATAACCGGCATAATTATTATTTTTAATAATAGTGACACCTATGCATCCACTAAAAGTATAATTTCAGCAGCAACATCATATGTCACCACCGAAGATGACCTTCTAGGGCAATTTTTGGTCGTCACTGAAGGTATACTTTCAATAGCGACTTGTGTCACAGCTGAAAGTTTACTTTCAGATGAGACATATTTTTTTCTCAAATACTACTACTAGAAAATCACATATTAGCGAGGAAAATTAGCAACGACTTTGATATTCCTCTAAATAGCCAATTAGCGAGGAATTTAGCAAGGAATATTAAATTCCTCTCTAATGTCCAAATTAGCATGGAAAATTAGCGACGACTTGAATATTCCTCTCTAAAATTTCCAATTGGCAAGGAATTTAGTGAGGAATATTATATTCCTCTCGAAATTTCCAAATTAGCGAGGAAAAATTAGCGATGACTTGGATAGTTCTCTCTAAAATGCCCAATTAGCGAGGAATTTAGTGAGAAATATTATATTCCTCTCTAATTTTCAAATTAATGAAAAAAATTGTTTATTATAATATTGAGGTTTTCATATTCATTTTTATCATGAAATTTTGAAGCGATAAAGGAGTTAGTATATTTTTTTTTCAATTTCTCTCTTTTATTTAAATTTCCCTCCAAATCCTTAAACTCTAATATATTTTACTTTTTTTCAAATTTCCCTCTTTTGTTTAAATTTCCCTCAAAACCCTTAAATTCTAATGCCTTTTTTTTTCAACTTGCCACCCAACCATCAAACCATAATTTCATCTTCCCTGTATACAGTTCTCACTATCATCAACTCATAAAATTTCACCCAGCCTAAGCCGTCACCTAGCTCCAGCTCCCTACGCGTCCATCCTCATGACTTGTCTAGCTGCAGCCAGTCCTGTCATCATCTCGGTCAAGTGCGAGTTCAGGCATGATGCTCAGCACCTTTGTCGTCCCTATTCAGTCTGTCGCTCTGCTCCATCCCCGCCTTCGTACAGCTCATTCATCCATCATCATCCAGCCCTGCCATTGCAGAACTTAGGCGCAAGCTCATACCTATCATCATTGCCCTGGTTCTGTCTTTGTTTACCAGATCCGTTGCGTGCTCAACCCCGTCGTTGTCCCTGTTTTCATCGTCCTGGTTCAGTTCATTTCGGTCGTAATGTCCAGCCTAGTGCCATCATCCAACTCAGACGTGAGCTTAGACCTGCCTCGCGTAGTGTGCCTTGCCGGCTCATCCGTCATCGTGAAACCTAGTCTGGTCGTCGAGCTATGATGAGCTTGAGCTTAGTCATGAGCTAAGTTTCTCCTTCTCGGTCCAAGAGCTTGGCACGCTTGATGGGATTCCATGTTTTGGGCTTCTCCTTTCCTTTTAATCTAAGGTAAAGCTTGCTCCTTTTCCTTTTCATTTTGGGTTTTAGCCATTGTGTCTAGCAAGATTACCATGATCTCTACTGCTTCTAATGGAGAACGAAAATATTCACACTAAATGGAAAAAAAGAGGTATTTTTGCTTTGATTTATAGATCGCTTTGCATTCACACGAAAACACGCCATTTAATATATCCTTTGCATGCCATTCCTTTCTTAATTACATTTTTATTTGACAGCATCTACGTCAGTAATCGTGGCTATTATATCCTCTGTTGTTGTCATCGTTTATGATCTTGGCTATAAAGACATTGGTGCTTCTGTTGAATATGGGAAATTTTTTCAAATGAAGCTTCTAGTGACAAAAGCAAAAATCCCAATATGATGCTGGTTGGTTATATGAACCTTTCACTCTATCCATGGACTGTTCATTTTCTTGTTACTTCAATGCTCCGCCCCAGAGATGCTTTGAAAATTCAAATGCAGGTTGATGAGGATGAACCTTATTGTGGAGACAAAGAAAGGAAGATGAAGTTGTTGATCCAAATGTCATCACAAGTTTGTTGACTACCCCTTGAGTCCTCTTCAGGTATAAAAAAGCAAAGATGAAGTTGTTAATCCAATTGTAGGATCGTACCATGAAAATATTGTAGGATACAAAATAGATACAAAATAGTATTTGTGTCTGGCAATAGATAATTCATGACACATTACATGATTAGAGCAACTTATTTTGATGCTTGGTTAGAAACTAGATTTAAAATTATGTTCAGAGTACGACTGTTTTTGTCATCTCAAAATCTTTAAACTAACAATGTTTTAGTTTTGTTGCTAGGAACAAAGCCTTTAAAAGCTTCAAGGACGGCTGCAAGTACCTTTTGATGAGAAACGCCATGATCATCAAGTACATAATTAAACTTATAAATTGTCTAATGGTCTCTCGTATTTTATTAAACTGAATGATGCAACTTTTGAGTCATAATTCGCTTTGAATAGGAAGCTCTGAGAGCGTTGTGCAGTGTGCCTATCCTGATGTTGCTCTGAAGGGATTGATATCTGACCAATGGAAAGATATAGGATGGCAAGGTCCTAATCTATCAACTGATTTTAGGTATTCCTTATGAATACTATTGAAATGGAGTAAACCATTTTTTGTTCCTCAGAATGGTTAATCCATTAATCTTAATACCATTACATCAACTAAATAAATTGGTAGGGATCCTTTTTTTTTTCTTGCTAATGAACACATCACGCATATGACCAAGTGTTATAATATAAGCATCGATATTTAGTTTAATTTCATATCTTTCCTAGTTTCTAAATTCATTACTACTGAGATCTTGATTATGTCTTGCCACAATGATTTAAAAGCACATGTTCATTATGTCAATATTTTGCTATTTAAAGGCATCTTGTCTCATAACTTGCATGCCTTAGGGGATGTGGCTTTATTTCACTTGAAAATCTGTTGTTTTTCACAAGGACATACCCGGTATGCATTTCTAGATATGCTGCTTTGTGTTTTCTTGTTTCATTTTTAGTTTTTGATATCTACTATTGTCAATAAGAGGATTCTGTACTAACTTTGTGACTTCAAAATGAAGGCATCTTTCCATTGGTTATTGTTCAAGAAATACGGACATAGAGCAACATGGGAGTACCCCTTTACTGTTGCTGGCATTAATGTATCATTTATGCTCATACAGATGCTTTTCTTTTATTAATGAATCTCTTGTGAGGCAGTTCTTTTTTGAATCATTTGTTACCTGATTTTTTAATCCTGATCACCAGATTACAACATATCAAGCTCCAGGAAGGTATATATTGAAACCTGGAGTGGATTTGGAAAGCTTCAAGAAACCTCTGTCTGAAAGTGGAAGGTAGCTTTTATTTTTCTTGACCATATCATCAAAAATTAAAAAAAGCTGATGTGCTACTTTACTCATGTAATCAGTGCAATGATTAATACTACTCTCATTTTTCCTTTGGTATGTATGATTGTCAGTACTTATGTGAACTTAGTAATACGGTCTAAAGAAGTTTTCAACTTGAAAATTTTAATTAATAGGATTACAACCCTTAATGTTTTATGTTGTTTTTGTTTACGAGCTTGTATTTAAAGCCATATTATGAACTATCATTTCTCCACAGTTCGCCTGAAGATAATCTCCACCAAATTTCTTCTAGTGGAGAGTTTCATGATCAAACAGCTGTATTGGAGGGAGACTTTGAAGAGAAAGTGCCAAATGATAATGTGGAGGAATATGTGCAATTAAACTCCAAAGTTGGAGAAGAATCCAACACACTCAATACAATTGATGTTCATCACACTTCTCCGAATGCCTTTGATGACAAGAAGGGCTCTGATAGTAGTGAAGGGCGAGCATGCAGCTTTAGTGGTAGTGGAAGTGACAATGATAGTGAAAGTGACAGCATTGGTAGTGGAAGTGACAGTGGAAGGAGGCTTCTAACGAGGATGTAGATATTATGACAAGTGATGATGAGAAAGAGTCAAAGCTCAAAATGGAAGTCTCTGATCAAAGGGCGTCATCAATTTGAGAAAAAGTAGACAAATTGCAGAAGCAAAAATCTTCTCAGTGGTCGGTGGACACAGAAGGCGAATTAACCGGTGAAACCTTGGAACTAGGGGGTGAGAAAGCAATGGAATCCTGTGAATTGTTGATGTGAACAATGTTTTTTCAACATGTGAATAATCCTGTGAATCGGTGATACGTTTGTTGTTTGAAACTCTTAATTTTTATATGTATTTTTTCAACTCTAAGATTTTTATCCGACATTAGAATGTGTTCTTATGATTAAAGATACTATGTATTTGATATTATTATTTAAAATTTTCTTTTTGGATGAATTGTGTGATTAAACAGGAATTATTTATAAAATATTTAAAATCAGCAATAAATTTAGCGATAGAATTGTCAAATATAACGATGCTAGATACACATAATTGATTTAGCGACGGAATATAACACATTTAGCGACGGAAAAGTTAAGACATAATATTCTAATTAGCGAGGGAAAAAGGAAATTTAGCGACGGAAAAGTAAGGCGTAATATTATAATTGGCGACGAAATTAGCAAGGGAAAAAGGAAATTTAGCGACAGAAAATTCCGTCGCTAATCTTAAATGGAATTAGCGACGCTAAATTAGCGACCCTCATTTTGGAGACAGACTTTTTCCATCGCTAAATCTGATTTTTCCATCGCTAATTCTGTCGCTAAATCTGATTTTTCTGGTAGTGTACTTTTAGCAACATTCATTAGAACAACTTTTTTACGATGAAAAAAGTCTTTCAGCAACTACTTTTTATACTTTTAGCTGTAGTAAGGTGACTTTTTATACTTTTAATGGTTATTTTTTAACCGTTGGAAGTCAACTTTTTTTTTAGTTTTGGGGCAAAAGGCAAAGCAAACGGAAAGCCGTTGCAGTCAAAGTCAACTAAATAAAAAAATATATCAAACAAGAAATATATTTTGTGAACCAAACGGAAAGACTTTTAGTTTTGATAATAAGTGTGCATTGCATATTATTGAGATCAAATATCTAAGACGCATTTTCATATTTAAAATAAAAAATAAAGAAAATTAACAAAAGAAAGATAGAACGATCTAAAAAAGTCAAGTTAGGGTTATTTCAAGTCAAGCATACTTCAATTTCCACCACGCAACTCAGACATATACCATTAAGTTAAAGCTTGCTAAACAATTCTTCACCAACTTATTCCTTTCCGATCTAGATGTGTATGTAAGACAAAGATAAATTATTTATAGACATTAGAAAACAGTCAAGTTGAACATCTATATATACATATATATATATATATTAAAATACACATCACTTTAAAATTTAAACATCCGGTGACCCCGCGATGGGATCATCAAAACCAAACATCATCGTTGAAGGAATTCCATCCGGTGACCCCGCGATGGGAACATCTTCTTCACAATCATCAGCTTCATTAGAACAAGTACTTCTCAGGAGGCACCAATTATAATATCCCAAATTTCATGAACGGAAGTAAAGGCCAAACC
The DNA here is from genome assembly GCA_025593235.1 of Vachellia pachyceras. Taxonomy (NCBI): domain Eukaryota; kingdom Viridiplantae; phylum Streptophyta; class Magnoliopsida; order Fabales; family Fabaceae; genus Vachellia; species Vachellia pachyceras. The sequence continues at coordinate 16,607 of JANTPZ010105943.1, forward strand.
AATGAATTATGAAATGATTTGAGCATCGTAAATAAGAAAAATAGAAAGGAAAATGCTTATAGACAAGAAAGGATGATCGACTAAGTCCCTAGTCTTGAAAATTCTAAGTAAAAATTACCAAAGGGTAAAACGGTCATTTGGCCTAATAGCAAGGTAAAATGGTCATTTTGAATAATAAGGCATAGGGAACAAAATGTCATCAAATAATAAGGACATTTTGGTATTTTGGTCAAAGGTCAACGAAAAGTCAAAGTTGACAAAAAGTCAAAGTTGACAAAAAAGTTGAAGTCAACCAAAAAGTCAAAGTCGACCAAAATGTCAAAAGTCAACCAAGGGTAAGGTTGGAATTAAGAAAGAGTAGAAAAAGTAATGGCATTTTGGTAATTACGAGGAAAATGAGCCAAGTAGTGGTATTTCCGTAATTAAAGATTTTCAGAGAGCTAAAAGACTGAGAAATAATTATTTGAGGTAGCAGGAGTCCTCAAACGCCAGAGACCCAAACTGAGAAAAGTTTAGTCAGGTCCTAAAATATTTAATAAAATTATTACCCTGTATCCGATGCCGGCAGTTTCGTGGTACTGAGAACAACAGTGCCTCCCGAAAAGGTATTTTCTTAGAAAATTAATTACAGAAAATCTGGAAAGAATTTTGAGGAATGGAAAAGAGCTTGAGAATCAGGGAAAAATATAGAATTTTTCCATGTCCTTAAGTCAAATTGGCCACCGGAAGCCCGCTTTACGGTGTTGCACGCAAATCGAGGAATCCTGACGAGTTACGAGTGAAACCTGAAGATGTTATGGACTAGGACATGATGTCACCTAGGCAAGGAGGCCTAGGGAATGATGCCACATGAGAGATAAAAGTCTCCGGAAAAGTAAAAAGGTAGTTACTCACATAAAGGTTACTTTACGGAAATGCGTGCCACCGAATCATGTAACTGGATCGGACAAGGGCCCAGCCAAAAAAATCTGATGCCTAGGGGGTCTGAAAAGTCAATTTTGCAGCTAGGATGAGACAAGGAGATGTGGCTTAATGTGGATCGATCATTTTGCTTCTTGGTCCCTAAGTTTTAATATGCACCACACAAGTTTCAAGAGGCTTTTCACATAAGCTAACTATCCTCTCTCTTCTCTCAAATTTCTGCCACCTCTCTCCCTCCATTTGGTCAGATTTTTCTCTCCCCCAAGCTCCCAAAAAACGTCACTTTGCTCCCAAGGAAGAAGAAGAAGAAGAGAGCTCTCACACAACCTTAAGGTAATCACCCAAACAACCAACTCTTTCCATTTCTCTACTCCTTGCAACTTCTACTAC
>JANTPZ010105944.1:0-11964 GCA_025593235.1 Vachellia pachyceras
AAAGAGCTTTAAAATGAGATTTGAACCACCTAATTTGGAGTTTCTTACGATAAATTACGAATTTTCAAAATTTAGGCAGAATTTTTTTAAAAAAAAAACCTACGGCGCCCTTTTTTATGAAAAAAGGGCGCCAGAGGGGGTCTACGGCGCCCTTTCTTAAAAAAAAGGGTACCGAAAGCAGTGATCTAGGGCGCCCTTTCTAAATAATATAGGGCGCCGTAGGGTCTCCTACAGCGCCCTTCCTCCTTTTAAGTGTGTTAAAACCTCAAACTTACTACACCCCCAGATATACGCCCCCCAAAAAAAGGGCGTTAAAAGGGTCTAAAAAGGGCGTTAAAAATGTAAAGTTTCCATCACATTGCACTTTGAAAAATTGTTTGGCAAAGTTCCGGAAAAACCATTCATCTGTAGATCTAGAACAGAGAGATTGGGGAGGCCAAGACATTGTGGAATAGGTCCTGACAAGTTGTTGTATGACAAGTTGAGTATCTCAAGTGAGCTTGCATTGCAAAACAGAAAGGAGATGTCTCCACTAAATTTATTGTTTGAGACTGAAAAAAATTCTTCTCCATAGATTGGGATCGGGAGATTTCCTTGTAACATGTTGAAGCTGAGATCAAGAAATTTGACATTTGTGTTTATAAGGGATAAAGGGACTTGACCACTAAAATTATTATTATTAAGCATCAAATGCTCTAGTTGACTAAGCTTTCCAAACACATTAGGTATTTCACCACTAAAGTTATTTATTGAAAGATCCAACTTGTAGAGATGTTCAAGGTTTGAAAGTGATGATGGGATTTGACCACTAAAACTATTATTGGAAAGATTTAAGGAAGTGAGATTTACAAGTGTTGAAAGAAATGAGACTCCACCGCTAAATTTGTTTGAAGAAATGTCCAAATAAATGAGTTGAGTGAGTGTCAAATTAAAGAAATGAGACCCCACCGCTAAATTTGTTTGAAGAAAGCTCCAAATCAATGAGACGAGAGAGATTCTTGAAACTCGAAGGAATATGCCTTTCAAGGGACTTTAAGTTGCCAATGGAATATGGTACTTCTCCCGAGAAAGGGATGTCAGAGAGATACAAATCCATTATTGAGCTCCAATTGAGCTTTGAAAATTGAACCTCAATATTTGTATTCGCTCCCAAATCTAGAACTTTAAGATTTTCTAAACACAAAATGCTATTTGTTATATCACCTTGCAAGTACTCTCAAGAAAAAGACTGATCAAAGAGGATGACACATTTCTTAGTGAAGACAAGGAGTGTGGTGTAACAGAGGACATATTCACATAATTTAAGTTAAGCTCCCTTAAATTAGTTGTGTTTGGAATCATCTTTTCCCAAGTGGAAGGCTCAAATCTTAGCAATGAACTCATATTCTCATCAAAATTTAAAGACATGTCAAGTGAGACCAATTTAGACAATTGCGAGATTTCATAGGGGATTTCACCAAAACAATTATTTTGTGGAAGCTGTAAAGATGTGAGATGTTCTAGACTTGAAAGGAATGAGATGTCACCACTAAACCTGTTCCAACCAAGGTTCAAATAAGTTAGTTGAGTGAGATTGCTCATACCAAAAGGAATCCACCCTTCAAAATGACAAGACTTCAAATGGCCTATGGAATCTGGTACTTCTCTTGAGAAAGGGATGCCAAAGAGGTATAAATCCATTATTGAGCTCAAATTGAACTTTGAAATATTTGTATTCCCTCTCAAAGATAGAAATTTAAGATTTTCTAAATACAAAATTGTATTTGTTATATCCCCTTGCAAAGAATTATTCTCAAGAGAAAGACCAATCAAAGAGGATGAGACATTCCTGAGTGAAGACAAGGAGTGTGGTGTAAGAGATGACATGTTCACATAATCTAAGATAAGCTCCCTTAAATTAGTTGTGTTTAGAATCATCTTTTCCCATGTGGAAGGCTCAAATCTTTGGAATGAACTCCCATTCTCATCAACATTAAAAGACATGTCAAGTGAGACCAATTTAGATAATTGTGAGATTTCATAGGGGATTTCACCAAAAAAATTATTTTGTGGAAGCTGTAAAGATGTGAGATGTTCTAGACTTGAAAGGAATGAGATGTCACCACTAAACATGTTCCAACCAAGGTTCAAATAAGTTATTTGAGTGAGATTGCTCATACCAAAAGGAATCCACCCTTCAAAATGACAAGACTCTAGATTCAAATGATCAAGATGTTTCAGATGGCCAATAGAATCAGGCACCTCTCCGAAGAAATTTGTGTAACTAAGATCCAAAAGTGACATAGGAGAGCTCCAATTGGACTTTGGAAGTTGACCATTGAGATTCCAATTATCTGACAAATCTAGTTGTTGAAGGTTTTCTAGACAAAGAATGTCACTTGTAATACTCCCAAGCAACTTAGTATGAGAAAGTCTAAGGGAGACCAAAGAGGATGACAAATTCATGAGCAACGACAAGGAGCTTGGTGCAATGGAAGACATTTTTACATAATCTAAAACAAGTTCTCGTAGATCAGTCATGTTTGGAATGAGCTTCTCCCAAGTGAATGGTTCAAGTCTTAAACGCAAAAATTCATCTAAGAAAAATGATTCCAAGACAAGTCAAAAGAGACCAATTGAGACAAGTGTGCAATTTTAGGAGGAATTTCACGAACAAAATGAGAGGAGCTTAAGTTTAGATGCATGAGAGCGGGAAGATCACCAAATTGAGATGGTATCAAAGACCTATTAAAATCATTGAAAGCTAAGTTGAGTGTTTGGAGATGAGAAAGTTGGAAGAGTGTGCTATTAGGATGGAGCTGACCTTAGAGCCAACTGCAACTGAGATTGAGTCCAATCACGTGACCAGATACGGAATCGCATGTGATCCCATCCCACAAGCAGCAATTTGAATCATTTCCCCATGAACATGTATTTGGGTAAGATATGTTCTTAAACTGAATGGTATAGGGATCGTAATAATAAAAAAACTCATCGCATTGTCCTGAGGCTAAATGATTAGGAGAGAAAGAGTTTTTGAATTGAAGAAGCGCAAAAGAGTCATTAGAATTACATAGAGGTGGGTTGAGAGAAGAAAGGGAAGGAGAAAGAAAGAACAAGTGAAAACTGAAGATGATGATTTGAAACAACATAAATGAAAAGTTGGAAGGCTATATGAAGAAGTGGAGAAAGATAGTACCCCATGGCGTGAACTGCATGCAAACTCCAAGACTTTACCTACCCAAGGAATCCCAAAACCAAAAATAAATAAATAATTGTTCTTTTAAAATGAAGAAGCAAATTAAAAAAAAATTGATAATTGTCACAATTGGATTGAAATAAAAAATGGAAATTTCCTGATGGCCCATTAAAAACACTTGGTGGTTGTTAATTTCTCTGGGGATTTCGGTATCGATATTTCTCCAATATATTTCACTGTTCCATGAATTATCAATAATAACTTAGGGACTGATACCACATTTTCCCACTCATTTAGTAACGATGCTCCATCGGGGAAAAAGCAAATTGAAAATCACTAAGTACAAAATCATTGTTTTTATAACTGTAGACAAAAGTAACTGCAGATTTGTGATGCCTTTTTCAAAAATGAACTCAGATGTAAGGGGAGGGTGTGGATAAACTTTGGGCATAAAGCGAGGCTTTTTGCATCGTTCATTAAATAAAGATGCACAGCAATAACAGTGATGGCCAGATCCGTGCAAATATAGCCGGCTTCACCTGCCACCACCTGTAACTTTGGCCAACCACACCTCTGCATGGCTCTCAACCATCCCACCTACCTAATCACTCCCACGTGCCCTTGTCCCTTCATTTCACTGTTCATGCATTAAAAAAAATCTTGGTCTTTAAAAAAACATGTTACAGTGTAAAATCGTTGGTATAACCTAGTAATGTGAAATTTTCTTTATAAGTGAGATTTCGATTCCACTTATAATATCAAGTGTTTGTCTCTTATTAAACAAATTATGCACCATCCCATGGTTGGTGTCCCCTTCAACTAAGCTGTGAAGATTTCTTTTTTTTTCTTTTTTGAGTAGACAATGAAGATTTCAAGTCACCTTTTGCTTTATTAACTTGAATTTTCAGTTTAATTTAATGCATAAATTTGATGTTTTTGTCTAAATTTCCGAACAGTTTGACAATTATAAATAAAACATTCCGTCATATACACACACAATATGCACACGTCTGGTGGGTCCTACATCTGCTATGAACTTTCTTGCAAACATGGAAAATAACAATTTTTAGTGGTTTCTATTGTAATTTTTAATTTTAAAAAAAGACTCGGTGAATGAGGTGTTTTATGTATGATATGTGTGGATGAAATTGATGTACTGTGAATAACATGGTATACACAAAATTGATGTGCAATACTTTTCTTTCCAACAAAACAAAAATCTTTATTGCAAAATTCCCAAAACAAAATTATTTTAACGAAAGAAGAGATGGATACACAAAATTGCATCATTTACCACATATTTTTCTTTTTATTTTTGAACCAAAAATTGATCCCATTTAAAGCTGAAAAATGAAAATTATGTTGAACAGAGTTGAAATTTAATATTTAAAATCTACTAGCACGCATTATCATATACCATTTTGTATTGAGATAAATTCATTTTTATCTTGAAATTTTTCGCAAAGTAGCTATGTTACCCAATAAGTTCATTCTGACTCAATATTACCCCGGAAGTTTAAATACATAGCAATTTTATCCTCATATGCTCTTATTTTATTTGATTTTTAGTTTTTATTCCAAGTCAATTCTCATTCACATGCCCTTTACGGCTCTACGTGATCACACTTGCGATTTTCTTTTTGAACTGAGGTTTTATTGTATTACTGTTGCTAGTATATTTAATTTCAAATTGTTGGCCATTAATTTTTATGAAAGCAAATACAAATTGTCTACAAAATTGCCAAATATACATTAATTGTCTAATATATATTATATAATTAAAATAATGGGTCGAGTTGTCTAATGAATGTTTGAAGCGTCAACTAGTAAAGAATTTTTAAAATGAGTCCCATATTACTAAAAAAGTTCTTTTTAATTTTTTTGTCACAATATGCAATTAATTGTAATTTATTAAAAAAATTATGCCAATTAATAATAAACGTCTTAATAAGTGGTCATAGACTCATCAAGAGCTTTCAAAGTTTGGAAATTTTTATTATCCAATATTTAAAAGGGCCCAATTTAATAAGTTGTAAGGATCAAAAGAGACAAATAAATTAATAAAAATTACTGTTTCTCTAGCTACAAAAAGAAAATTAAAAAAACCAACTTTGAAAAATCTACTCAATGAATAAGATTTTATGATGTGTGTTGATGAATTAATGTGCCGTGAATAAAGGTTTGTAGTGTCAGCTCAAAGAATTTATTAAATGGGTCACATACTAACAAATTATAGTCCACATGCACATTGTGGTATGTGGGCAAAAATTTGATGCGTGAACAAAAACAAAAACCTTTTTGTCAATAATTCAATTTATCAACTATCAATGTGGATTTCATTATAGTGACATGATCGACACAGATATACAATACATTTTTAGTGATTTGAGTATACTTTGAATTACATTAAAAAAATTAAACGTACATGGAATGCCATGTTAATTAGTTTGTAGGTTTCATCAAAGTAACCAAAAAGATACTTTCATAGCATAATGAAATAGTTTATGTTCTTACTTAATTTATACATAATAAATCTTCCTATGGTTTTTATATGACTGAATAAAATTTTGGACATAATATAATATTCTATTTGACTTTAAGAATAAAATCTCGTTTGATTATAAATTTTTCTATATAAATGAGGTTTTATACTTGAAACTCGAAAAATTAATAAACAAATAAAGTAAATAAAGGTATATATGAGATAGTTAATTTGATTACAATAAATTAAACATAATATAATTATTCTTTAAAAATTAATTAGAATTAATTGCTTCACGAATTATCAATAAACCAAGGACCCGTATTGATCAATAAATGTATATGAAGTTTATTCTACTCTGATTATAAAATTTAGTAATGTTATCTTCAAAATAATGATATTATTTTTACTCCTTTCCTTTTTTGTCTAATTAATCAAAAGGGACAACTTATATAAAATCAATTTTCAAGTTATGTCGTAGTTGACTAAGCTATGTATGATTATTTAGTTATTTTTTATGGCTAGCATTATTTTCATATACAAACTCTTGCTTGCAACAATGGTCATATTTAAAATCAGTTTCTTCCTATAATTTGAACCCATCTACACAAATCCCTTTAATTAATAAAATAATAGAAAAATAAGTTAAGATTTGGTTTATCTCTCTCAGTCTAACAATTCATAAAAAATTATAAAAGCTAAGAATATCTAAAGGAAATGAGCATAGATGTGCTATTTTTATATTTTTAGACAAAAGATAATTTAATACCAACAAATAAAAATATGACTATAAATAATTGCAGAGACTCATTTTTTTACTTTATTTGATATATAATTACACAGAGGCATGCTCTTTATGACTACCAAAGGGCAATCCTTATAATATTTCATCCCTATTTTAATACTTTTATGACTATATTAAAAATCGGGAAAATTCAATGGACCATCTAAAGATGAAATGTTGTGCACGGAGGTCAATGGACCATCTAATGATGGGAAAATTTCTTTGTTTTATTTCCAAGTCTTTTGATCAATAGGCAACTAAATTGAAATATTCTACAACTAAGACTATTTGTTTTAGGGTAAATTAAAGAAAAGAATTTGAAAAATACAAAATCCTAAATCAGGTATTTATTAGAAAATAAGTTGTGAATTGCTTATCAAGAGCGATTAATACCTTACCCAGAATGCTAAAAAACTGATTTGGGATTTTGCAATTTTCATTTTTTTCATTTTCTATTAATTTTACTAGGCACATGTATTTAGTATTGTCGGGTATTATATATAGACATCTTTCACTGTAAGTTTCAATCTTAGCAACTAAGATTATTTATCATAAAAGTTTTCAACAATTAAACATTTATGAATAAAATAGTCATCCTTCACCCGCATATATACATACAAATACCAATTTTTACAAGTTTCTCCAGCTAAACAAACAACTTACAAAAATCTATTGTAATTTCTCCTTTTTGTTTTCTTAGAAAAGAAGTCCGTCAATGACCCATTTTATTTATGATATGTGTAGATGAATTGATGCACCGTGTATAAAGGATTTTGGAGTCAACTCATAAATTATTTTCAAAATGGGTCCTATGTTAATAAATTATATATGGACCATAAGTACAAGAAGATTTTATGGATAAAACAATGAAAATACTTTGTTGTTATTAATAATTAAATTAAATATTTCATCTTCAATATAGTGACATGATGGATCGGATATGCAATACTTTTCTTCCCAACTAAACAAAACTCTTTATTGCAAAATTGATTAATGTTATCTTCAATAATATTGTTTTAACTCCTTTCCTTTGTTGTTTAATTGGAAAACCAAAAGGGAAAATTATATAAAAAAAATTCAAGCTATGTTAGTTGACTAAGCTATCTATGATTATTTAGTTAATTTTTATGTATGATAATTATATTTAAAATTAATTTCCTCATTTAACTTGAATTCATCTCCACAATTGATCCCATAATTTCTTTTTCCCCATTTTCTTTTGACCAATAGACCCCTAAATTTAAATGTTTCACAATTAAAAAATTTATTTCATTGAGCACAAGCATCCGATATTATCATATATTAAATGTGAGCATCTCTTGTAATGAAATTATAATATTTGTAACTAACACAAGCCTATCACAAGCCTAACACAAGCCTATAAATAAAATAGTCTCTCGTATACACACGCATAAACACACATCTGTACATGTCCTAAATCTTTATCAGTGCTGTAAACTTTTTTGTATATATATATATAGCTTAGATTGCCATTAAAGTTTTCAAATTCTATATTATTATATGCAAATAGAAATTTTTACAGGTTTCTCTAGCTGCCAAAGAAAGGCCATACAACATGGAAAAATCTATTATATTTTTCAAAAAGAATGAGTCAATAAATAACATATTCAATTATATGTGTAGATGAATTAATATGCGGTGGACTAGAACCAGTAATAGGCTTGTTTGGCGGAGCATTTCTAAAAGCCAAACGTACGTTCAACAGTGTTTTTCCGTAAAACAAGATAATTTCCTTCATATATTTATCTCGGCTTGCGTAAAAATACTTCTCTACTGCTTTTCCAAACAGACACAATATGGGTTGAGTCCGCAGGCCAACCTATCAAAAAAGTGGCTGGTAGGGTTAGCTACAAAGTGGTCGTTAGAAGGCAGGTCTTTTTAGATTAACTTATGGCGGCTAACTTGCTAACCCCTTTTATTAAAGAAATAAAATAAAATTGATTAATAAAAAATATGTGAACAACGTCTCATCATAATGTAAATCTAATTACAACTATACAAGATAAATTGACTTTGTTCCTCTCTTCGTAAAATCAACTTTCATAAAAGTGGGCGTATGTTTGAATTTAATTTGAATTGTAATGTTTGAATTCAACCGTATAAAGTATATTATATATGTTCAAGTTGTATTTTCTGAAATTTGAATTATATATTTTATGTTTAATTTTGTTATGTATTTTTAAAATTAAATTTATGAAAAAAGATATTTTATTTTAGGTATTTAAAAAATAATAAAGCTACTTAAGGTTAAAAAAGTATTATGTGTTAAAAATACAAAAAAATGTTAAAAAAGTGGCGGGCTAAATTAGATAAATACCAACCCGTCATTATGTGAGTTTTTTAGCCCAACCTCTTGGTTGACCCACTTTACCACCAATATGGTGAACAAAAGTTTGTAGCTCAACTCAAAGAATTTTCAAATTGGATCCCACATAAACAAATTATATATAAGCCACATGTACATAGTAGGATTTAGAAAATCATCTTATATGGATCATAAAAAGCAAAGACTTTGTAATAAATAGCTAAATATGTCATCTTCAATAAAGTGACATAAGAGACCTAATATGCAATATTTTTCTTTCCAATTAAATAAAACTCTTTACAGCAAAATTCCCAAAAAAAATTCTTTTGCAAAGATATTTGTTACAATATTTTCATGGCCACAAGAGTTCCAAAGTTCCATATTTTCTTGATCATGAATTGATGCACCGTAAATAAAGGTTTGTGTAGTCAACTCATAAATTATTTTCAAAATGGTCCCATGTTAATAAATTATATATGGATCATATGTACAAGAAGATTTTATGGTTTACTAAAAAAATAGAAGATTTTATGGATAAAAAAAGAAAATACTTTGTTGTTATTAATAATTAAATTAAATATTTTATCTTCAATATAGTGACATGTGGACCTAGATATGCAATACTTTTTTTCCGATCAAACAAAACTTTTTATTGCAAAATTTCCAAAGAATTTTTTTTTTGCAAACATATTTGTTACAATATTTTCTTGGCCACAATAGTTACAAAGTTCCATATTTTCTTGACCATGAATTGATGCACCGTAAATAAAGGTTCGTGGAGTCAACTCATAAATTATTTTTAAAATGGGTCCCATGTTAATAAATTGTATATGGACCATATGTACAAGAAATTTGGATTATCTAAAATGTCTCTATGTACATACTCGTATAGAGAAACTTCGAGGAAACTTCAGTCAAAAATAAATCTATAAAGCAAGAAATTTGGATTATCTAAAATATTAAGCAACAAATAAATAGTTAAAATTAATCATCCAAAGCATGAATTATTAGCACATAGTGCTAAATGCCTGCGTGGCAATTTGCAATGAATGTTTTATAGGAGCCATTAGAACCCATTTGCGCTCATTTGAACCCATTATCATAATTAAATAATTTATTTAACCATTTTAATCTTCAAAAAAATCAATTAGCTATTACAACGAAGAAAACAGGTAGTAGCATATTTTTTCAAAAACTCCATAATCATTTTCCTTAACTTTCTCTCTTTTTCTGGATTATTGTTGAGAGATCATCAACAATAGATTGGACCACAAATTAAAATTGAGAAAATAATATGGACCAACTCCCCAATTAGTTCTTACATTAAAAATCGGAGAAGTAATATTTTCATAAACCTAGCTTAGTGATATGGTATATCTCAAATAAGGGTCAGGGATTTGATTCCGCTAGTATCCTCAAACCGTCATTGTATGCCTTTTTAATTCAAAATACAAAATACTATCTCACATGTTAGTCGTATTCATATATCACAATAAGAATAATGAAGCAATACTTCTAAGCTGAAAATGGTAAGATGCTACTTTGTATAATCTTCTTTAATTCAAACCTTCTTGAATATGAGAATCACCTTTGGTCTTTGAAAAAGATCAACCATAAATAAACATCTACATGACATTCATGAATTTCAAAATCAATCAATTAATCATGGAACCTTTCTTAAATCCTTTTAGTGTTTTTGGTTGTTTTACTCGAAATTCGTTGGCTCAAAATTTATATTTTTAAACTACATGCTTAAACTTAATTCTCTTGACCATCCCCTTTGCAAATAATCATTTTAAATTCAATGAGAACATTGGCTTATAAAAAATCCAGCTCCTTCCACGAGTTATCAAAACAACAAAATTTAATTTTGGCCATCATTTTAGCTTAAGGCTTGTTTGGAAATCATTTTTGAGAATAAGTTTTACGGATTCCAAGGCAAAAACCTAGGTTTTAAAAGGTGATTGTGTTTGGGAAGTTATGAGTCCATTTGGTAAAGCGGTGGATAAGTACTTTTACCATTTACGAGGTAAATGTCTGAAGATGATTATTTAGTTTTGCGAAAAACACTGTTGAATGTGCTTTTGGGGTGTTGAAAAGATTTCCCAAACACCCTGATAACTCCCCATTTTTACTACGATTTGAGATATATTTTGATACATTTGGGGAGTTATTAATGCGGAATTAAAAGATTTATGAATGATTTTGATGAAAAATAGAATTGTCACATGATTTGGGAGATTTTAGTGCAATAATAATAATTTTAGAAACAAAAATAATTTAAAATAGAAAAATAAAATAATAATAATAATACATTTGCTGTTGTTCGATACTTATTATTATTAATATTAATATTATTATTATTATTAAAATTGCATCAGCGAGGCAACAAAATGTTTTAAAACTTAGCTGGCCATGGGAATTAATACGCACGACGTCGTTTGAGGAGTTGGCAGCAGCTGAAAGACTGGGGAAACCTAGAAAAAGACGGAGAAAAGCTGGAGCAACGAGCATCAGTTTTGTGGCAGCGGGAATCACGAGAATCTCGGTGGTTGTTGCAACAGAAAAGACGAGTTCCGCGGCGCATGAGAGCAACAGCTTTTCGGTGCAAAAAGGAGACTATCAGCGACGAGAGAGGTAGAACAGTTTCGGGAGAGTAAGGAGAGCTAGAACTTCACGAGCTGGAGCAACAGTTTTGGTCGCTGGTTTTCGCTGCTGTCACTGGAGTTTTGATCACGCAAAGTGAGAATTGCGAGCGGCAGAGGAGCGAGTTCGAACGCACGAGAGATCAGAGACTGGTCGAGCAGCGTCTTCTGAGCTTGGCTGGAGAGGAAGCTTCTTAAGGCAGCGTTTGGCTGCTCCTTTTGCCAAATTTCCTTTACCCTCTCTTTGTATTTAATTCCTGAATGTTTTGTGATCAAAATGTTTAGTGGCTAAACAATTTGTTCTAGGATTATTTTGAACCTTCGCATGAATTGAGATTGGATAATACACTCTTTGGTGATTAGTGACAATTATATGTTAATTTTATCTTGTGCTTAATGCTTCTAATTGATTAGCCATCACTTAGATAGAATTGTTCAATTGAATTAAGCTTGAGAGAGTTAATTTAATTGCAGGACTTAGATAAAATTATGCTAGACTTGAAGTTTAAATAATTAAATGGATGGTTTGTTAGTAACATAGAGATATAG
>JANTPZ010105945.1:0-17566 GCA_025593235.1 Vachellia pachyceras
ATTTAGAGTGAATATTTTGTGATTTTCTAAGGTGGCTTAGAATCTTGGATTAAATAATCTTTTGCTAGCTTTAATTCTATTTGAATTTAAGAGTTACAATTAAGTAGTGGTTTTATTATCCTTAATTCCTTTTTACTATTCTGGTGGCAGTTAGTAAATTGGAAGTTTGGAAAATATTTTGTGGCAATTCGAGGTGGCTTGGTTGTTGGATTAAAGCTTAATTATAATTCTTTAATTCTTTATTTTAACTCCCATATCCATTGAAATGATGATTGCCGGCGTTGTTGAGTTGGAGAATTGATTTCCATCATCGTTTATTCGTATTTCATTTATCTTCATTTGTTTCACTTGTTTTCATATTCAAAAATATCAAAAAAAAAAGAAATATTTTAATTTTAGTTTAATTCATAGTAATCACATAAAATTTCCTCCAATTAATTTCAATTTGAGTTATTCGCATTTAATTACTAGGATTTCATTTCATTTTATCGGCTCCTCAAAGTGAATACGACCCGGATTGGTGCTATACTACATTAATTCGGTTAAAATCTTTGACGCGGACTTAGACGACTAAAAGTTCGCTCATCAACATGGGAACCAGAAAAGAAATTGACGATTAAACAACCACTAGGAGGATCATGACTGGCGACAATGACTATACAACTATGGCATAAAAGAACATGTAAAGACTATCAACTCACATTCATAATCATTTCATTGATGGTTTAAACCATTTTCAGGACAAATACATATATACGTAGTAAAAGTCTGCTTCAGAGTGAAATTCTTCTGTGACTAAGCCGAGTCACATCAACCTAAGCTGTATATTTCAGTTAGTGAACCCTAGCCTAGTTACCCATCTTTCCAGGAAGTCAGAAACGATCAATGGAACTTGATCCACCATGCATAAAGCTTGCCTTCCCTTGAGAGGATACTACTAATGAAGATGATGGGATTATGTTCCGAATGCTAATTGATTAGAGATAGGTGACTTGAAACATTTGTGACGACAAAAACAGCTAACGTAATCAGCGCAGCAATTGTAAAGATTAGAGCCTGCAACAACCATGACATATTCTATCAAAAAAGGAACAGCGAAAACAAAAGGACTACAGTTAAAATTAAAAGAAAAAAAATTCTCCTGTATCACATTAAACTTTATCATATTTCACTCCATACATACACTACAAATATGATAGGTGGCAAATCATCCCGATAGACAAACCAAATGTAAATTCATGGGTTCACAACATAAACAAACTTACAGCTATTGCAGATGCAGCTAGTCCAGCTCGCTCTCTTGGGTCCTTGTGATAGTAATTGCCGAAGTAGAGAATTGTGGCATAATACCAAAAAAGTGGGCACACAAATCCTAGCAGAAGGCTGGCAAGAAAATAAACGGGGCAGACAAGATGCCGTCAGAAACAAGTTAAGAATAGAAAGTGAGAAAGAAAGATAAGAGCTGCATAAAATAACTCACAAAAACCATCCAATTCCACAGCCAAAACAAGGAAGTGGCTTGTCAAACTTTCCCAATTGTTCATCCTCGGGATCCTTGATGGGAGCGTATTCACCATTTCTTTGGTCCATCATAATCCAAGCAGAGCCCTACGTAAATCAAAATCAACTTCTGTGACTAGTTTGATTATGTCTATCTAGTATAGAATCACTATAACTCGTGCTTTATTAGAACAAGGATAATAGCATAATTCACTCAGAAGGTTGTATTAAAAAGAAGAAGAAGAAACAAGAATACACATGTATATAATGAATAAGTTTCTGTATTAGTCATTTCCCAAGCATACAAGAAAACGGCAGGTTTAACATGAGAACAGCAGAGGTTCACGGAATTAAGGCTCATTTAAGTGGGACTAATGGATAATTCATTAAAGGTGTTCGAAACTAACAAGACAAGAGTGAAGAATCCATTAGGCATTCCAATCCCAATTTCTAGTCAACCATGAGAATTTTCCAACTATGCTTCCTACTTGTTGAAAGATATAATCAAGATTCTACAATTTTGAGTTAGAATTTCTTTCAGTTAAGGGTTAGATTGATTAAGACTTGTAAGTTATAACATAAAATAATCCAATAATTACAGATAAAAAAGAAGGGTTTTGACAATCATGATCACCTGATAAAGTAACCAACCTAAGTAAACAAGTAGGCCTGTCACAAGCATCAGCAACTGGTCGAACTTAGAAAGCTCAATTCTATTAGAACTCTCACAAATAACTAATTAGTTTAACTTTACATGTTATAATGCCTCAACAATTTGAATGAAAATTATGATTCAATGCTTAATTTTTGAGCTGGAAAATTTTCCCCCTACGAATAGCGCTGGAAAAAGAAAATATGAATACAGCTTCATAAAAGATTTCATATCTAAAACAAGGGTCCTTTGTTAGATCAATTAATGTGTTTTATAAAGATAGAGAACATGAAATAATTGTCCAACCAAGACTTCTAGTCCTAAATTCCTAACCAGATTCGTATAAAAGGAGAAACTATTCAAAAATTGAAGATAGATTCTCGAGGGAGGCCTTAGAACTTGGCTATGAGTAAGAGGAAGATAAAATGAAGATGTAGTAGATCTATCAATAGCCTCCTCTGACTGAAAATCATGCAATTCGACATCAGAAACACTTTTAACTGATTTAGAGTGACAAAATTGAAATAGAAAGTAAATCACGTACAATTACATCAAGGCACAGCACCAAACATGATACAACAAGTAATTGATAATTGTAAAATGCCAGCCGCATTTATCTTTGCTTCCTTATGCAACAACTACGGAGAAGTACAGAAATCACACTCCATTATAGTACTCCAAATCTATGCGTCAAAATTAGATAATCGGCAAACGAAATCTCAAGATTATAAAGAAAAAAATAGAAAAAAAAACAATTTTAATCAACGAAATTCCTTCCAACCGACAAACATAACCACTCATATATCCGACTAGAAGATAAATTTAGAAATAACATCCGACAAAATAACTTCGCACAAACCATGCAACACCAGAAATAATCTCTAATAAACAAATAAACTATTTAAACAGAAACAAAAATAAAAGAGGAGAGTGTGTGTGAGAAAGAGAGAGAGAGAGAGTTGTTACTTGAGAAATTTACAGCGAAGAAAACTGAAAGAAGCAGAGAATCAGTTTGGGGCAACGAGTGATTAGAGCCAGCTAACGCAGTTGCTAACAATAACGGAAGAAGGAAAGGAAACTTCCCAAAGAAAAGTGAGAAGAAATTATGCTCCTCCGCATGGCGGTGCTGACCAAGCTCGCTTCTGATTTCCGTCCGACAGGCACTGGATTTTCGCTTTACTCTCAGCAACAACAGCTGCTAGCCTGCTACCGTCTCATTAATACGAGACCGTCCGCTGTCTTTTCTGGGCAATCATTTTCTTAATGATAAAAAGTTTTTCAGTTTTATTTGAATTATTTCAGATGTTCTCAAAATAATATACAAAATTAATATTGAAATTAAATATTTTTAATACGTTTATTTTATTTACATTTAGAAGGTAGATACAGAGTTTAACCATTTCATTGAACTATGAAAAAAAGTATTTAATCATTTTAAGGTCTAAAAATTGTTTATTGGTGCTTTTTTTTTTCTTGTCCGGTCTCTGGAGTTTCGTCTCGACTAATCCGGACTCGCCCTGTGTCGTACACCTAGAAATGGTGGGTGAGCCTCCCAACAGTGACTTCTGTATATACAAGGACTTGAACTTAAGACATTGTTTAAACTGGAACAAGCCGCTTACTACTTGATCCAACCAACCGTTGGTTTGTTGGAGTTTTACATAACAACCAATGGTATCATAACACATCAAGATTTTGTTAAATTTTTTCTTCAAAATTATTAAATCCACATATTATTAAAAAAAAACATATGGCCTTTATCTTCCCCGTACTTGCACGAGTCAGGCCACTACAATGATACAAGGCTTGTGAGAGTTAAGAAAAAGGAAATGTGAAAAAGCATATTTCCACGTTATTCCTGATGGTGGATTGATATTTAAATCTCAGTTAAAAAAATATACATATTCAATTGACAGTAGCTTAAATATAATTAATTATTTTTAATAGAATGATATATACTTCGTAATAAAAAAAAGATGTTTCATACAAGGAAACAAGATTTGAATATTCTCTGAAAGATATGTCCATATTTAATGTACGACTATGCTTGAAACATGATTGTCTTTAGAGCTCATTTAGAAGTCCGTTTGAGAATAACTTTTACGGATTCCGAATCAAAATATAGGTTTTAGAGAATATATTTTATGAATTTCGAGATAAAACCTAGGTTTTAAAAGATTGTGTTTAAAAAGTTATTGACTTTTACGGAGTACAATACAAAAAGTAGGTAGAAAAGAGGAAAAAGAAATAAAGAAAAAGTTGGAAAGAGAAAATTTATTTAGGAAAGAGGGTGTGATTTGAAAAGAAAATAACATTTTCAAAATCTAGGTTTTAAACTGATGTTTGTTATCCAAAATAACTTTTCTAAAAATTTTTGTATTTGGACAAATCCTAAATTTAGTATAAAGGTTCCAAATAAATCCTTAATAGGATGATACATGTACTCAGTAAAACAGGACAACATTTACATTGTTTTAATTAGACTCTCTCGTATCTTAAATATAAGACAAGAGGAACTAGCTTATTTTGTTATTTTGTTAGACGCAATCACTTTGGTTATTAATTGTATATATTAATAGAAGGTAATTTTTAATGTAATAATTAAAGTAAGCTTTATTATAAATAAAATGCTGTACACATTTTATATATTTGAAATCGAACGATTAATTAGTAACGAATTAAGAACATGATATTTAGTTTTGCTTATAAAATTATTTTTTTAAGAAATTAATTCCCAGACAAAACTGCCAATTGATGATATATATTGTACATGTTGTAAGAGTAAAATTCAAAAGGTAATTAAAGAAAAGCAAAAATTGGTCATATTTGAAACAAGATTTATGAATTTCTAAATTATTTTACTTACATTTTTTTACCTGAATTTTTATTTTTAGTTTTTTTATGATAGGTTTTCTGTTTATTCCTTTTGGATTAATTCTAACAACTATTTTCAAAGCAGTTAACGGCTACTTTAATTTCCGTTTGTATTCCCGCCAAATATAGCAAGGCCGTATCACAAAGGCGATAACAGATTCGCCCCGAGAAATGTAACCATGGAATGATCGTATTGCTCTTCAATCTTTCAAGCTATCCCATTCACCACCGCCACATCACGGTGGGGTGGCGCCACCGTTATGGCTCTTTCGGGAACAGTGTCGATTGCAGAAGTCGGCACCACTGTCATCGCCGTTGATGACGACGTCAATAGCGTGTACGCTGTCAAATGAGCTATTCATAATCTTATGCAGAAGAACTCAGCTTGCACCTAGTTCACGTTCGGACCAAGAATTTATATCCTCGTCGTAGGTACTCTTTTAGTTCAATCCCATTACCACCATCTATAATCTCTGGCTGGAGGCTATTCTGCGTCTGTGCCTTATTGTTTACAAGGAGTTCGTAACAATGTCTGGCTGAGAAAAGTTAAACAAAGGGGCTCATATTAAATTATCTTATTGTTTGTATATGTTATAAGGCTATTAATGAACTATTACATCAGATTTCTTTACTACATTTCTCGTCTGGTTAATGCAGGATTGCAGATGATGTTGAATCAGTCCCCAAAGAGGGTCGTCCACCAACTGGAGAAGAATTAAAACTAGTTTTTCTTCGCTTTCGAGGATTTAAGGGGTGAGTAGTTGGCAGTATTAACGAGCCTACTCCTCAAAATCTTTGAAATCCATCTGTAGTGCGCATTCTGATGATAGACGAAGGCATCTACGAATTGTTAAATTAATTTCAGATAAAAGTTGAACATTTTCAACTCTTCAACTCTCACACTTAGTATTCTATACGAACTTGTTTATGGAGCAGAGGCTACAAGTTGAATTGATCAAAGGTCAAAATAAGACAAAAATATCATCTATACAGTTTACATATCTGAAAATCAAATTACATTATGCTTAAGGGACTTGAGAAAACTCAACAGTATCGTTTGTTGGTTCTTGTGAAATTCATATCACAAACGAAGGAGTTGGTTCTGTACGGCAATGATGTTACAAGCGCACTTATTGATTACATCATTGACCACGCTATCAGCAATATTGCTGCTGGCGCTTCCCATCGGAATACTCTCACAAGGTCCCTCTCTCTCTCTCACTCTTATTTATACATGGAGATCGCAGATATGTCATGCGACCTGCTGTGGATAACATTATATTATACTTAAGGACCCTTTAACTAATCGTGTCCCTAGATGATCACTGTAGGAAATATAAAGGGTCAGGTGTCTCAAACAATTTAATGAGGTCCGTCCCAGATTGCTGCTCAGTGCATATTATATCAAAAGGAAAAGTGCTAAATATCCATCCAACAGGGTTCCCTCAAAGTAATAGAATCGTCCAAACTACATAGATGGAAGACACATCCTCTTCCAGGGGAAATTCACAACTGGATCAATTGCATAATCTTCCTCTTGATACTCAAGATTCTAACAGGTTTACCCGTTGTATAGTTCGAAATAAATGCGATCATCTTTCTAGTTTTTAAGCCTCTTAGATGCCTTTTTTGCCAGCTGGTTGATGAAATTTTTCAGCCTAGTAGCTCCTTGCTCATATGAGAACCATCTTAATAAAAATAAGAAGTATGATGGATCCCCAAAGACTCTAGATGCCACTGCCAAATTGCTTCAGCATGATGGTTACGAGGCTGGGGACAGCTCGTTTTCTATGTAACCTAAATCTTTTGACATGTATATTCAATTTTCCCTTTAAACTTTTATGGGCATATAATTGGTTTGATGGCTTTTCTTCGGTGTTCCATGCATGGTCTTTTTATGGGATTCAATATTTCAGACACAGATAGGAGAGCCTCTCCTTCGTTGAATCAGTTTTAACAGTTAGGAGTTGTGTTGTCTGTTTCCAGAGACTTCGTTATCTTTGACGATTTATTATCCATCCTACTTTATTTGCTATCTTCTATTCTTATTTCTTAATAGAACTTGTTTAAGTGAAAGAAAACATTTGGCATGCAAGAAGCGGGAAAGAAAATATGATAGAGCCTGTTAGACTTTACTGGTTCTATGGAGTCCTCACTTGTCAAAGAAAACATGGTGCTTTCTTTGACTTTTTATTCTTCACTCGGATTTTGAACCTCTACTACTCGTTTTTTAGGTCAATGTCTTTGACAACCTTTTGTTGATGCAGAAAATCATTCAAACATAGTTGGCCAGGCTCAGGTCTTGATAGGGCATATACTGGTGAAAACAACGATACTGTGCAGGTGGTAACACACACGTCCTATGAAGAGGATAATTTATTAAATGTGGAAACGAACAAGTCAGGTGAAGAGGAAAATTTAGAAAGATTACCGGTTGAAAACACCTCACCAAAGCACGCATCAAATCAGAATTCCCTCTCATTCACTGGTGACAATTCAAGGATGCTTTGTTCTCAATTGGCTCCTTTGTTACCTGAAAACCAAACAATATCTTTAAACCCACATAATCTCCAGAGGACCTCGTCAAAGGCCAAACTAAGTACTCTAATATCAAATTGATAGGACTGATCTCTTTTGGCATAAATTGATGTCTTGGAAAACAATAATTTGCCATTTGCATTTAAAATCATAAAATGGATGATGTACAATGCACTAAATTGATTTTGTTATCACAAATGCACCACCTCTTTTGATAGGAAATAATTTATTTGGCCTTGATATGCATATTCATTTCCCACTTAACTTTGTTACGAAAATGGTAGACTGTGATTGTGGGGAAAAAAATAATGACTAGAAATAACTTTTATTTCATAGTCAGACTGCCAGCTGACTTTCAGCAAACCTTGAACAAAGGATAGAAAGCAAAAGGGTTTTGAGTGCATAAACTTGACGATCAAAAGTCACACATGTAGTTTTTCAGTGTTAATGCACTTTAATCTCTCTTTTCCTCTTCCCCAATTTTCAAATTGCATCGACCAGTTTGGTTTAGATGGTTCTCCGTAAGTTTTAATTTCAAGTTTTAAGGGCTATGGCGCTGGCACTACTTCACTCACCTTCCCCCTCTTCACTTTTCCTTTTATATTCTGGCTATGGTTATTTTCTCTGTAAAACAGTGGGGCAATTTCAATAAACCCATTTCTTCTTGTCTTCAGAGAATCATAAAAAAAGTTCATACCTTAACTATACAGCATGTTTTTTAGATTATTGGTCGTCAACATTGAAGGTTCATTACTATTTCAGTAATCAATAACTAATTTTTTAACTTTGCATATTTGACGGAAAATAACTTTCATGCTAATCGCTTGGATTTTGTATATACGATATCCATCACACAATTTTATCCACATTTCTTTTTTCCTTCACATGAGTTATCTGTCAGAAAGGCTTGAGTATTGAAATGAGCCAATTAAGCCTAGAATTGAAAATGACAATGGAGAAGTACAGCTCAGCCTGCAGAGAATCAATCGCAGAAAAACAGAAGGTATTGCATGTTATACATTCTACTCAAGCTTATCAAATTTAGAATAAACCATAAAAAGGGGTAACTTAGAAAAAAGTATCTTTGTTTTAGGTAAGGGAGCTTGAACAGATTATGGAAGAAGAAGAGCGCAACTTAAAGCAAGCAGAAATAAGGACCATGCAAGAAGAGGAAGAGAGGAAGACGGAATCAAATATGTTTACCCATGATAATATTCAATGCAGAAAATTCGATGCCAAGGACATTGAAGTTGCAACTCGTTGCTTTAACAGTCATTTGAAAATTGGTGAAGGCGGATGCTGATCTGTTTATGGAGGTGTACTTGATTTCACTGATGTTGCAATTAAGGTCTTGAAACTAGACATAGACCAAGGAGGGAAGCAATTTCAACAAGAGGTACTTACTAATGATTTTCCTTTTGCAGAAACTAAGAGCATCAAATATTAACTTTGCTGTATAAAATCACATTCTATCAAATTGGAGCTTGCTCTGATAGTTGCTGATTTTGCTCCCTATAATTGAGCCTTCAGCAACTATATATAGTATACCTCATTTCAAATACATAACGATGAGAGCTTACTCTTAAATAGTTATCTAACTAGATTCTGAGTCTTGACTTCATACGAAGTGTAAAATGAGTCATATTGTTCATGACTTATAAATAGTACAACTTTTTATAAATTTTATATTAATATTTTCTAAGCCCAATAATCTCACCTATTTGACATCATTAGGTTACATTACAATTTCTCTGTACATTTCATCTGCAGTTGCATTACATTACAATTTCTCCGTACATTTCATCAAGAAGTGAAAGTGAAACGTGTAATCTAATGATACAAGATAGAGAAAATGAAGAGTAACAATCACTAATTTCATTTTGCAAATATAAATATATCGGAACATTTGTATTTAATTAGAGTCTCAGTTATCTTCCGTCTTGATGCTTCCAATGCAGGTTGAGATTTTGAGTTCCATAAGCCATCCAAACATAGTTCTCCTGCTAGGTACCTGCCCAGAGAATGGATGCCTTGTTTACGAGTACCTAGAAATGGCAGCTTGGAAGATCGCCTCTTCCAGAAAGATAACACTCCCTCACTTCCATGGAGTGTTAGGTTCAAAATAGCTGCAGAAATCGCATCTGGCCTTCTTTTCCTTCACAAGACAAAACCTGAACCGCTGGTGCACCGTGATCTCAAGCCATCAAACATTCTCCTGGATGGGAACTACGTGAGCATAATAAGTGATGTTGGACTGGCTCGTCTTGTTCCATCTTCTATACCTGACAAAATCACTCAGTATCACATGACAGAGGCGGTTGGTACATTTTGCTAAATTGATCCAGAGTATCAACAAACTGGATAATAGGGAGTAAAATCTGAAATATATTCGCTAGGTATAATTCTGCTACAAATTCTTACTGCTAAGCCTCCTATTGGTCTGTCTCACATTGTTGAGAAGGCTATCCAAGAAGGTACTTTTCAAGAGGTACTTGATGCAAGTGTGCCAGATTGGCCTGTTGAAGATGCTTTATCTTGTGCTTTGTTGGCTCTAAAGTGCTGTGAGATGAGGAAAAGGGACAGACCAAATCTGAGTTCTTTTATTTTGCCAATGCTGAATCGACTCAGAGATCTGGGAGGAGCCTTTGAAGGTTATGGTCTTCCGGCTAGCCAGGTTAGTCAACCTCTGCATTCACAACCTAAATATGTTTCTGAATGCTGTAAGCTTGACCCATCGCCCATAGTTAAAACTGGGACAATACAATGATGGAGATAAAGAATGGCTCGTCATGATTGCTATCCCAAACCCATAGAAGCCAGGCCCAAATGGACTTTTCTTGGATAGGCTTAAACAATCATACCATTTACTAAGACTCACTCACAAATAAGGAAGAGTCAATAATTTTATATGGCTGAATCCTCCTAGATATCCGTGACAGACGCTTATTGGTGAGCAGATATAAACTAATGGCGTGTTTGACAACGCATCACTGCTGTGATAAAATGGTGTTTGCACAGAATCTCTAGGTGGCTTGCTCTCATTCTCTCCATGCTAACAAACCTGGCCCTAAAAAAGTCATGAGGTTGACAGATCTTAAGATGTGTTAGACCCACCTGTGTTTTATTTGTTTCTTCGTTTCACCCCCCCCCCCAAAAACACACCCACACCCCCCTATTAACAATCCTAATGAGGGTAATGGAAAATTCACTGTAGGTACGAGAGAGAAGGTGGCAATCCTTCAAGTCCATTGCCAACCTATTGAACTTCAATCATAATTCAGAGAAGGCATGCCTGTTACCACCAGCAGGGAAGAGCCATGTCGGGAAAACAAACAAGGAATCTTACAGAGGCTGCTTCTCTTTTGTAAGTTGCTCCAAAAACAATCCCGGTTTAAAGAAGTTTCACTCTTTCGCTTCAGTCAAGTGAAGGTCGTGCTATGTCATGATGGAGATTTGGATCAAAAAGTTCTCTATCTGTTTCTCCTTTATTCCCCTTAATAATATCCTTGCCCTTCTCTGGGTGGCCTTTCATTTTACTTTTTCTTTCGTCCTTTTCATGTGTAAATAATTAAATATTCATAGAGCCAAGTTTAGTTTCTTGCATCATCAACTTTATAATCTTCGTTGTTATCCTGTCTCCTTTTCTGCTCTGTAAAAGACTCCTTCATATTCTAATATAATTTGGACCTTTTTTAAAAAAAAATGTCATGCGACGTCTCTTTTCATGAGTGGATTTATTTATTAACTGCAACATATAGACAAATCACTTTTTGTTATTTTCTTGTGCATTAGTAATGCATCATCAGCAGGGAATGCATTCTTTGTGATATAGCCATTTTAATAAATTCCCCAAACATCAAGGTGAAGGCATTCTTTGCTGCATTGTTTCTTTCTTTTCTTCTTATTTTCCTTCTCTCTCACCCCCTCACTCCTTTCTGTGCGTATAAGTTGTGATTTCTTTATTCCAGTTTAGGGTTATAAAACTGACACTATGTCAAATAATTATGGTCAAACAAATATTTTATAAAGTTCATCAGTAACCTCTTGTACTAATCATGCCTATAAAAGAATCAATAAAAATTTAATTTGAATGCCCAAAACAAGAGAGTAATTGATAAGGATTAGTTTAATACAGGATTAAAATACAATTTTAACAACTAAATTTTTCATCAAAAAATATTTGACATAGTGCACGTTTGGAAAAAAATTTTTCCAACGATGTACACAAATCAAAATAAAAAGTATCTCAAAATTTATAAAAAATATTTTATAATTTATAAAATTATCTCAAAATTCATAATATTTTGTGAATTTCCAACATGGCAAAGACAACAGTTTAGAAAGTGTAAAATTAAACGTAATCTTTCAAGCCGGGCAATCATTGGACAAGAAAAGGGGCTAGGGCAGATAAGCGAATAAAGACAGTTGACGGCGGACCCATTCGGATCCTGAAGCCATTCGTACACCCGTCAAAATGAACCCGAATCGAACCTGGTCTGATTTCCTTCTATCATTGAGAATTCTAGAGCATCAGCCAAATTTCTGAAACTCTACGTAAAGATTTAAGACTCTCTGAAAAATTCTAGAATACGATGAAATGTTTTGAACTGTTTTGGAATATCGTGTAGGGCTTTAAAATATTGTGTAAGACTCTGGAACGTTCTAGAAGTTTATGGAGGATTATTTAAGACCTGTCTAGATAGTGTAGAAACTTATAGAACATATAGGATATTTCTAGTTTTGTATAGAATTTTTTTGATACGTAATGGAAGCCGTAGGATTAAATCAATATCCACCGTTCATTAAGAATGTGGAAAGGTTATAAATAGATGGTTTTGATCATTTGACAAACAACCAAGCAATCAAGAATAAACCTTTCTAAAACATTCTCTTAACGAATATAATTTCTCTTTCAAGTATTCAATATTTAGTTCGCTTCTTTCATACCTCAAACGTACTTACCTACATGGTAGGGGGGGTTTAGCATGATTTAATCACTAAAAAGGAGTGTCCAAGTAGGAAAAGAGTAATTGCGTGACATAATGCGAAGCAAGAGGGCCGGCTATTGCCACACCGCCCCACCAGCTCGATATTTTCCTGACCTTCCCTGTCCCTGTTTTTTCCTTCTTGCTCTGCACCGCCCCCAACCCTAACCCAAATCGCCTGGAAGCCGCTCCAATGGCATACCACTCCCCTGATCGAGAATCACGATCCGACCCGCAAACCCCATCGCGCCTCTATAATCCTTACAAGGACCTCGAAGTCCCCATTCGAAACCTATACCAGCTTCCAACGTCCCCTGAGTATCTCTTCGTCGAGGAGGCTAGCCGTAAGCGTCGATCCTGGGGTGAAAATCTCACCTTTTACACTGGCTGCGGCTACCTTGCGGGCGCCGTTGGTGGTGCCGGCGTTGGCCTTGTCGATGGCGTTAAGTCTTTCGAATCTGGCGACACCACGAAGCTTCGGATAAACCGGGTCCTTAACGCTTCTGGCCATTCGGGTCGGTCTTTGGGCAACCGACTTGGTGTTCTTGGATTGTTATATGCCGGTCTCGAGAGCGGATTAGTGGCCGTGAGGGACACTGATGATGTGTGGAATAGTGTGGCGGCGGGTCTCGGTACTGGCGCATTGTATCGTGCTGCTAGAGGGGTGAGATCAGCTGCAGTGGCGGGAGCCGTAGGCGGAGTTCTAGTTGGTGTGGCCGTAACCGCCAAGCAGGCGATGAAACGATACGTGCCAATTTGAGGATGTTTTTATTAATTGAGATTTTGATTTAAGGAATTATCAATTTTGAGCGATTATTGAGGCGGATGTTTTAGATTATAGATTACCACTACGTTGCACTTGGTTACAGTGCTTCTGATGCAAACTATTGATTAAATGCATATTTTTCATCAAGATATTGGCCTGCTTTTAGAATGAAGTTTATGGACTCATATTGTAGTAAACAGTTAAAATGGATTTAAATTTGGGTTCAGCCTAAAATTTATATATTTTCCATTTTTTTCTATTCATTGATGAGTGTATGGATTGTCAATACATTGAAGATTATGAGATTTTAATGTGGGAGTCCTATGCTGTTATGACATATTATTTCACTTTATGCACACATAGAGATTCGTGAATCTAAGGGCGTTGCTTGGGAAGATGGTCTAATAGTCTGATTGCAGAGCATTGCATTTGTTTACCTGATAAGGCGATAAGAGACAAGGCTCATTTAAGTTAATAATATTTGATGGTCTCTGATGAATGTTGATTCTGATGGCTTAACATAGAAGTTCTTTCTTCTTCTAGATGGAGTATGTTTATATTATTATGAGATTTTGTATTCTACATCAAATCTTTGTTTCTAAATTTTTAAAAGGCTTGCAACGCATTAGGCATTTGATATTACGTTGACTGAAGATATCTCCTGTTAGAGATAGGAAGCTCATATATTTATTATTAGTGGTTAAAAGGCCTTCCTACTTTAGTAACATTTTTTTAGTACAAATCATAACTAAAGTGCATCTGACTCTCTCTTTTTTTAAAAATATGCTTTCATTGTCAGAATTAAGCAAGATGATTACCTTGATTAGAGATTTTAGGCTCATTGCCATTCTTTGGTTTGACTTCTGATGTATTCGTCGCAACCCTAGCCTTGCAGATTGCAACATCATGCTTTTTTGTTAATTTATAGTTGAGTTTTTTTCATATAAGATAGATTTCTAATCATTATTGAGGTTCCCTCTGCTGCATTCCTTGGGGGTGAAATTAAGCACATCAGCAGGAACCTGGTTTCCTTGAGAGTTAATAAACCATCCAACAACGGAGCTTTTCTGTTTAGAAAGTGACATGACCTTTTGAATTATTCTTTCCCGCACGAAAAGCTTTTGATTAGGGATGTTTTTTACAGCAGGAATTTGCTGTAGTTTACGGGGGGAGATTCTGTGTCAAGGACCCTTTTTTTGTTTTGCTGATGTCTGAAGGAACAGTTTTACATGTATGGATCACTGTGCCAAGTGTGATATTTTTTCCAATGTCAAAATATTTGAGTGTCACCACATCCAAAGGAACATAGACAAGAAATGGTTATTCTTTTATTAGTTCCTAGGTCCAAATTTATGCAGATTTCAGCTTGTGCAGAGAGTTACTAACTTCCTACGAGTGGATCAGTGGATTTCCATTTCTGTCAAGTGTCTTCTGATAAGTGATAAACCAAGAGGTAGCTCTAGGAGCTATCGCTTGTTGTGCTTTTACTTCTTTATTAGTAATATTCATGCCTTATCATCCCATTTTTCTTATTGTTTGTTTTGGTAAGCATATTCCTGAGATCATTTTTTTTTGAACTGTGGAAGCACTTCACGTTTCATACTACGTACGCCTAAAGATCTTTATTCGATAAGTTTTGGCTGTTTGTGATATCCTTGGATAGTAATGAATCCTTTTATTTCTCATTCCCATATTTCATGGTTGGCTGGTAACTTGTGTTATGCTGAATAACATTAAATGCCCTTTTCACCAAATAAAAAAAAAGGTTGAAATCCACTGGCTTGGAATGAAGCTAAGAAGCGCGGGCATGGCCCATTTTTGGGGAGGCTACTCCCTCAAAATCCAACTAGACCTCTTTTTTTTTTTTTTTGAAATGGGAGACCCAACCAACTTGGTATCCAACCTTTTGGGCCGACTAATCCGGGGGTGAGGGATAGTTTTGGGTTTTTTATGCTCCAGCCCCCTCCCAAAGGTTCTGCGGGGGATTGAACTTTGTTCGCCCTATCAAGTTCAGCCCCAATCGCCACTGAGCCATGATGACTTTGGTATCCAACTAAATATCTTATGCACGACTAAAATGCTTTTAGAACATTGTGCATGTCTTTTAAGGTAAGATGCAATTTGTGTATAAAAAAAAGGTTCAATTTTAACAATGAAATTTTGATATGTGCATTTAGCACAATTAAATTTTAAAAGGTGTAAAAGTGGATGTAATCTTTTGAAAATTGTACAGTTTTAATAACCTTGTTAAATTGATTTAAACATCCTTTTTTCAAAACATTATGATTTATAGAGAAATATTTCAAAACATTATGTAAATTTCATTGGTAATTAAATATCCATTTATTACATGATTAAATTTCTGCCTTGTATATGTTCCATTGACTTAGTAATTAACCATAGACTAAAAATTCCATTTAGAGACATATCAATGAATATATTATTGTCATGCCAAGTAAATTTTACTATTTAACGTTGCCATAGATAAATGGAACTCTTAACATTTATCGTTAAGTAGAAAAAGTCTGATCTCAAAGAGCAGAGCTGGCAAATGACGTGGCATGCATTGGATATACTAATACACTGGAACGATTTGGGATAAAAAAGTACTTCTCTTCGGCCACAAAAAAGTCTCTGCCATATTATGCCTATTAATTGTTCTACTCAATTTATTTTAACTTTTCCCATTTCTAAGCCTTATTTTCAACTTCAATTTTACCCTTATTTTTATCACCTGAATGCTTTAATTAAGTGGCATTTTATTTTATTTTTTTACAAAAAAGTGACAGATTTTTGTCTATTATTAACACTAAACATGTCGGAGAAAAATTTGTTTTCAATTTGTTTATTGTATTGATTTGCCGATTCTTAAAAGACTTTGCGAAGCAACCGGAACTTGATTTCATTTCACCTTAACTGTGATGATTTATAATGCTGAAATAAAAATTGCAGATTGTAATAAAATAATGGGTTTAGAGGCAAAAATGTCTTTGTTTCGACATTTCTTATTACCAACGGTGCACTCAAATTAAGACAAAACCATCTTGAAATTCGTAAAAACATCTTGAAATTCGTAAATTCTTCTCGAAATTTATAAACTCCTTTCTTCCAACGGATTTCCAAACACACGTATAGTATCCCATGTCAAATACTTTTGTTGAGTGTATAAATATCAATCACCTATTAAAAATGGTACAAAAATACCAACACCATTATTGACAATGCAAAACCACCGTTACTTTCCTTTATTATCAACGCTAAACATGTTAGAGAAAAACTTATTTTCAATTTTTTTCTTATATTGACTTTGCTGACAGGACGAAACTTATTAAGGCTTCATTTCACCCAAACTGTGATGATTTATCATGCCGAAACAAAAAAGTGTAAACTGTAATAAACTAATACAAAGCAACCCCATGATTTAGCTGTAACGTCATCCTTGTTTTGAATAGAGAATGGCATGATACTGCTTGATCAAAACGGTTTCTGTTCGTTTATTAAGAAAAAGAGGCCAGAAGGAGAACCATTGGGAAGCAAGGCCAACCTGACAACAGCTTCAGCTGCTTCTTCGGCAGAGAGGAGGCCACAGTTTTTGGTCATATCTGTCCTGACGTAGCCAGGGCAAACGACATTAATGCACCAAGATGGGTAGGTCCTTGCCAGAACTCTTGTGTACCCATTCAATGCAGCTTTTGAGACGTGATATGCTGCCATAAATGCAGGCCACCCTTTTGTTTCTAACGAGCCTCCCTCTTTAAAATCTCCAAGGAACTGCTTCACCGTCTCATCAATCTTCTCCTCCGTCAGGCTTTCGACATCGCTCAGTACATCCTTTAACCTTCCCTTTGGTTTTTTCTCAAACTAATTTGCTTGACTTATAAACTGATATATACCTAACGATACACATAAGTATTTCAAAATATATTCAATCTAAAGTGGGTTTATCAATTTCTTTTAAGATTCCAAAAAAGTTATCTGGGGTCATATTAAGAACCGCATGTCATCTAAGAAGAACCGACTTAATTCTTCAGACTACATGTGTCATATAAGAAGAACTGCAATAGAAACTCTTGTGAGACTAAGAGGTCATATATATGTAAGATCTTGCAACTGTAATCTCACGCTGTTCATATCTATCTTTTAACTAAAAAGAAATGTGTAATCTCTCATTAGGTGGCAAGTTCACTCAAATACGTAATATGCTTGTTTGGATAGCCCGTTTGGGCACCCAAAAACCATTCCTGCGCTTAC
>JANTPZ010105946.1:0-13283 GCA_025593235.1 Vachellia pachyceras
TTTTAAATTCGCAGGAAAAAAAATTTCCAGGAACCTTATACCTGCGGATTAAAATCCGCAGGAAAATCTGCAGGAAAGCCGTTTTCTGCGGATTTTTTTACCAAAATCCGCAGGAAAATCCGCAGGAATAAAACATTTTTTTTGTAGTGTACCAAAAAATATCTTTTCCTTAATATATATGCAATCAATAGTGATACTTTATGAAAAATTTTATCAATTTTAGAGATAAAGTGAATCAAAATTTTATATTTAAAACTAAAACAAATCTCATAGTTCCTCCAACATTTAGACCCAAAGGAAGTAAAGAAAATTATGGAACAAGAAAACAAAATTACATGTGTAATTTCACACTGCTTTCTCTTCCAGTGACCTATCTTACAACAATTTCTCGGAGTCCAATGTGACTGCTTGTCAATACAATAATGTGTAAGCTCCTTTCCCTTTCCCTCCTTCAAAAAAATAAAAATAAATAATACAATCAAAACTTTTTTTAAGTTTTCTTCAAAGCTTTATGCAACTTAGCCTTTGGGTGTAACAGAAACTTGGCTTCGAGCATGTCATCTTCAACAAACACCTCGTAAGACTATGAATATTATGGTTGTCTTATTTCAATTATTCTGCACTCTTTTGATTCATTTGATGTAATTTAATTTTATTCACCTTGCAGCCGTCCATGCCTAAAAAGGGGCCTTCCTTGTGGAGGAAGACCCAAGTGTGAGTCTTTTTCTTCCATCCATTATCATTTTTAATTGTATTTTACTTTCAAACTAGATAAATAAATCAGCTAAAAAGGGGTTAAGGTTCATCCAATGCCCTATTGTATTTTCCATCCAGCACCTAAAGTATTTTGTATTGTATCAAATATACTAAATTATTTTTTATATGGGTCCAGGTCCCTAAGGTATTTTTTATACACTAATGTTGGATGCACTAAAATTTTTTTAAAGTTCTAGACATGCCTAAAAACTCTAGTGTTGAATGCACAAAAACAATACTTTAGGGTATAGAATACATTTTGAAAAAGTACTTTAAAGTGTTCAACGCACCACAGAATATTTTAGTGTGATGCATGCACTTGAGAAAGTACTTTAAGACATTGAATACACTTTAACATGCTAAAAGAACCATCACGAACGCTTTTATGAGTTTTAACTTCATAATGCAAATCATGTATATGTCATGTAATGGTGTTATATCTTTGGATCATAAGAGAAAATCATGATATGATGAATTTCATGTTTTGGATTCTAGCGTAGATATGATTTTTTTATGAGGTTGTCACTACATATGCAGATCATTCATTATTCATAAATTGTGGAGGACCAGAAATTAAGTATGAAGGGAATAAATACGAAGATGATACCAATCCTGGGGGTATCTCATTCTTTTTTCAAAGTGATGATAAATGGGCTTATAGTAG
Organism: Vachellia pachyceras; assembly: GCA_025593235.1. Classification (NCBI taxonomy): domain Eukaryota; kingdom Viridiplantae; phylum Streptophyta; class Magnoliopsida; order Fabales; family Fabaceae; genus Vachellia; species Vachellia pachyceras. The sequence goes on from JANTPZ010105946.1 coordinate 1,421, forward strand.
TTCAGGAGCTTATCCTATGTTTTGGGGTAATTTTATGGCGACAAACAGATATTCTCTTAATATTACTGGCCCAAGCTTCTACCAAACTGCTCGTTGCCCCTTTTACTCTCAAGTACCATGGTCTCTGTATGGTTAATGGAAATTACAACGTCAAGCTACACTTTGCTGAGATTATGTATTCTACTGACCACAATTTCAGCAGCCTTGGCAGACGCATATTTGATGTTTTTATTCAGGTGAGTCTCACTCTGGTGAATCTAAAATTTTTCTACTCACCAACAAGAGTTGGATCTAGTAAAAGGGATAAGTCCCTAATAATATAATTAACCATTGAGCATGGAGAAAATATACAAGACTCCCTTTAGCCATGTGGTCATAGGATTGAAGAGAAATAAATATTGTGGGATGTGTCAACTATCAAGTGGGCCCATCACTATATCTATCTATCTATCTCTTCAATCGTTGGCTAAATGGCCAATTTTAAAGGTGAGGTGTAATATTTATGGTGAGAGTTAGGATTAGGTGCATCTCAGTAATCTCTCTCATTTTCATATATAAATGAACTCTTGAAGGATTATTACCATATAGTAATATTCATTAGGCTTATGCTACTGTTTGAAGGGTGTGAATCATTCTTTTTCATGCATATCTTGACAGGGTAGGAAACATTTGAGTGATTTTAACATTATGAAGGAAGCCAATGGTGCTGGTAAGGGCATAGTTAAGGACTTTAACGTTGATGTCATTGATAACACCTTGGAGATTCATTTATACTCGGCCGGGAAAGGAACTACTTCTGTTCCAGATTATAATGTTTATGGACCTCTTATATCTGCTATTTCGATCACTCCAAGTATGTCAAATCTTGTTACATTTATTGGTTCACACTATTTTATTTTCCTTAAGCTTAAGTAGTGACGATCTTGATTTTGATGTGAATCATAAACGATACTACTTTGTCATGTAGATTTCAAAATTCTTGGGATTTCTGCTGGAGCCATTACTGGAATTGTAGTTGGATCATGCATATTCCTCATCACATTAATAGTAATCATCCTTCGAAAGATGGGTTTCCTAAGTGGCAAGGATTTAAAAGATGCACGTAAGATCAAAATTTAAAATAGTAAAGCTCATACATCTATGCAGAATTTGGTATAATATTGTCAAAAAAATGTGGTTTTCATATGCCTAAACTCTAACATGCAAGTTCAAATGGATAAGTAGTGATATTTGTAAATTCGTAATTTCAATGTATTTTGCTTTTACTTATATAACCTACTTTTGATGCAGAACTTTCAAACCTAAAAACGGGTTATTTCTCGTTAAAACAAATCAAAGTTGCCACTAATAACTTTGCCCCAAGAAATAAGATCGGTGAAGGAGGTTTTGGACCATTGTACAAGGTAAATTTTAATGCACTGTCATATTAATATTTAAACAAAATGCACTTGTAATATAAAAAGATATGTGTTGATCATGCTTAAGAAATATCAATATGAGAATTGAGACTAAATGATGAATTGATTAAAGTACAGGGTATATTATCAGATGGTGTTGACATAGCTGTGAAGCAGCTTTCTTCCAAGTCAAAACAAGGGAATCGTGAGTTTATTAATGAAGTTGGAATGATATCTGCTTTACAACACCCAAATCTTGTAAGGCTTTATGGCTGTTGTGTTGAAGGAAATCAATTGTTGCTAATATATGAGTACATGCAAAACAACAGTCTTGCCAGTGCACTTTTTGGTAAGGATTATTTGGATTCTTTATAATTCAAAAAATTACCATATATGGTTCTATTTAAATGAAAATTTCATTGATATTAATGTTAGGTGGCCAAGGACAAAAGATAAACTTGAACTGGCCTACAAGAATGAAGATATGTGTAGGTATCGCGAGAGGATTGGCTCATCTTCATGAGGAATCAAGGCTGAAAATTGTTCATAGGGATATTAAGGCAACAAACGTCTTACTTGATAAAGATTTGAACGCCAAGATCTCAGACTTTGGCTTAGCTAAACTTGATGAAGATGAGAACACTCATATTAGCACAAGAATAGCGGGAACAATGTTAGTGCTTATCAAATTTGTTATAGTTTTAATAGGTTTTTCAACATGCTTTGTTTGCACATTCCTTGTTTGGTGATCTAACCATTAACGTTGCATGTTCTTAACTTAGTGGTTATATGGCTCCTGAATACGCAATGCGAGGATACTTAACCGACAAAGCAGACGTTTATAGTTTTGGGGTTGTTGCCTTAGAAATTGTAAGCGGAAAAAGCAACACGAGTTACAAGCCAAAAGAGGAGTTTGTTTATCTTCTTGACTAGGTTAGTTATACTTCTTATGCTTAGCATCGGTGATGTTCAATATTCTTCATAAATTAATGATTCGGTTGAACTTGTAACGACTTGATACTTTGATGCAATTGAAGGCCTATGTTCTTCAAGAGCAAGGGAATCTTTTTGAGCTGGTGGATCCAAATCTTGAATCAAATTACTCCTCAGAGGAAGCCATGAGAATGCTGGAGGTAGCACTCCTATGCACTAACCCATCTCCAACTCTGAGACCATCAATGTCCTCTGTCGTTTGCATGCTTGAAGGAAAACTGCCGATCCAAGCGCCCGTAATCAAGCGTTGGGAGAGTGACCAAGATGCAAGATTCAAGGCCTTTGAGATACAATCATCATCTCGAGACAGCTGTAGCCAAACCTTTGATTCTTCTACAAAATCACTCCAAAGTGCTGGGCAGTCTATCATGGTACGTCGTCACAAGACAGACCAAAGCCAAACCTCAACTTCTTCCGCATCCTCACGTGAAATTCTGGAGCAAAGATGTGAAGCAATAGATGGCTAAATGGTTTGACTTTACCCCTCTACCTCTCTTCCATGTGTAGTAATTTCTCTTCATCTTTTAGGCTTTTTATGGATTTCAACTTGGTGCATGATTATCAGAATTTTGGTTGGTAAACAGGCATAAAGCTGCATTGTTCCTTAAAAGAGTAGATAGCAATCCTAATAGTAGGGAGTGATGCATAAGCATGCGCATGCAAAGTCAAAGGGAAATAATGTGTGAAGAATTTACATGTGCTTAGCAGCTCATCTACTTTTGTAGTTTAAATGTAATGTTTGATTAAACTATCGCTTAATTTAAGACTTAATAAGGTGATTGGTGTCAATTGAGCCAAATGACTCCGACTTAACATACGAATTAGTGATTGATTGAGATATTAACAACTTGACATTGGTAATTAAAAAGAATGAGACTGGAAAATTGGGCCTCTCGTAGCTTGATTGTGAGTAGGCCCAACTGTGATTCATGAAACCGAACTGTGTTGATAATTGACATAGGACCGAGTTGACGGAGCTGGGCCTTTTATTTTTTAAGAAAGCAAAAAAAAAAATTTAGACACTTGGGTAAGCTTATAGAAACTTGTAACAAGTATATATATTTGTTAAGGGCCGTTAATAAGCTTTTCAAATATTTTGTAAAACGATAAGTTATTGTTGTTCAAACTTAACAAAATGGATTTAATTTTAATATACATATTATTTTGCAAAAGATTCATGATATAAAATTTTTAAAATCTCATAAAATATTTCAACAATTAAATTTAGAGTGAAGGTGGGTATAGTAATTTTGTACATCAAACACTTACTTATTTTGTGTTATGTTTGACAAGATAAAGTATTTTTCATGTACATTTAGTACTGTAAATTATTTTTTGGTGCAATTTTTCACCTAGCAATTTAAGGTGTTCAATACATAAAAAACAAATGGACACACTTGAAAAATACTTAAGAATGCTAGATGCACAACCAAAAATTAAGAATGCTAAATACAACAAACAAAATTCTTTTGAGTATTTGCACCATAAAATATTATAAATATTATTGAATAAACTTGAACAATATATTCGTGACTCTTTAATTTAATAGGGTTAATATAAAGTGCAGTTTTTATCATTTACCCTCATTTTTATTTTAGTTCTTGTAGTTTCAAATTAAAGTTTTTATCCCTCAAGTTTCTTTCTATTTAAAACGTTGGTCCCTGAAATTTAATAAATTTGACAATGTTGAATAGGATGATATGGCATTAACACTATTAATTTATGCTAATGTGGATTGATGACTTGGCAAGTTAAATGTGCTTTGTTTAACTTGTGTGCAAAGTGATATTTTGCCCCTTTGGATTAGTAGTGAATGCTAATTTTTTTAACATAATTTACAGTTCACGAAATAAGTATGTGAGAAGAATTTTATCTCGATTTGCATGAATATGCTTCTACAACAATAACAAAACATGCCATAATTAACATAATTTAATATTCGCATTAACCCAATTTAATATTAGCTGTATAACTTACTTTTCTATAAATATCAAGACTCGTTGGAGTATTGGATGTGAAGATAAATTCTACTTCTGGGAAAAAACCAAGAAGAAGAAGAATTCTATCGCTTGTAATTTATGTGGCCCAGCAAAATCAAAAAGGTTGAATAGAATTAAGACAGGCGACTGTATTCCACGCACACTATGATGCGTTGGAGGCTAAAAAATGATAGGAGGAGGGAGAGTGGGACCCGGAAAGTCACGTGATAGTGTGGCAAGCAATAACATCTTTGGACGCTGCTCACTCACGGCTCACGCAACGCATGCATCGCTGAGTCACCGTCTCGCACGTGCTCTTTCGCATCTACGAGACACTGCTTCTGCCACGTCCCGTTCCCCGTCCTAACGGATCCCCGTTTTGGAGTGAGCGCCTTTGAATCAGTCAACCTCCCACTCTTTTTTTAAATATTTGTTTAATTTTATAAATAAGACATATTAATAAATTATACTTGTAATTTTATAAATAATCCTTGACTCGGGGGAAATTTTCAATCAAGTCTCAAATAGAAGAATTAATTAATACAAGATCCCAAAGATTCCAAAATTACTATAAGATCCAAGGAGTAGCTGCTGAGGTTGTTAATGATGGAGGTTGTTAATAGCAACCTCAGCAACTACTTCTGGAACCTTATAATAATTTTTTGAATCTTTGGTTATTCATTAATTCTCCTTGCAAATTTCCCTTGTTGGAACAAAGTAATCCCATTTATTAATTTTTTGAAATCATTAAACTTATCTAAATGTTAAAAGTATAATCAGAGAAACTTAAAACTGTATACTGAGCTAGTATAGATTTTGCAACAATTTTATATCCAATGAAATGTATTCTAAAATCTTCACCAAAAAAAAATCTTAAAGATGCACTCTTAGAAAAAAAACAATTTATTTAATTGTATGAGATGAGTCCAAAATGGAAGTAAATCAATTTAGAAAATATGATGTCATAAAAATCAAAATTAAAAGAAGATAAAATTATTTATATTAAAAAAAGTTAAGTGAATCGAATCATTAAAAATATAATTTGACGAGGGGAAGTGATAATTGCAAGGTGGTTTTAAATCATCCAGAACATCAAACACCAAATAACATCTCAATTAAGATATGATATATCCACTTGAAGCAGTCAACAAAATATTTGTTACAAGTGATATATCACATATCTTCTCACATTATATGACAATTGAAATGAATTACATTGTTTTTAGTATATATTTATAAAGTTTTTGATATTTTTTATATATTAAAACCTTAAATAATCTTCATCTTTATCTCTATTTAATATTAACTATAATACACGAGAATATAATTAATATAATAAATTAATGATAAAATTATCTATTCATAAAAAAATTTAATAAAATGTTTTTTAAAAATGATCAAACTTTTTTCTATGGACATGGTTCTATACAAAGTATAAACTGGTACCGTGGAAAGTGCATTTTATATATAAAATATACTTCCCTGTTCTGCTAGAGTTTTCTTCCCTCTCTGTTAGGGTTCAAGCTCACGGCGTTGAGGAGCAGTGAGGATTTTGTCAAGCCATCAATCTTTCCTCATCCTTGAAGGATCTATTTTCTCCTCTTGGCAAGTTCATGGTCTGTGACGCAATGGTGGGATTTTCACAGGTCAGGGTTCCAAAGAGTTGATCAGATGGGGGCAAGCATAGTGACGGAGGCGGCGGTCGCTTAGATGTTTGTGATGTCTTCTCTGGTGAGATGACCTCCGTTAACGACCTCCGATGGGTGCCTCCAAGGTCTTAGAAGGCGATATTTGGGAAGCCCTACCAAAGAAGACTCATGACCTCCGATTGTTGCATTGATTCTACAAGTTCCTCACGTTTTCAAGCGTCTTGTTAGCAACAAGGCTTGGAGGAGATGCATAAACAATGTTTTGAGTCCTAACAGCTCTGCTAGTATAAACCTGTCAACAACCGATACGTCCTCGGCCACAGCTTCCTTGTACATAGCCTCAAAGAAGCGGGAAGTTGATGGTGTCGATTTTGACTCAGGGAGTGGTGGAGGGATGGTGCTGTACAGTCGTGGTTTCCAGCTGTTTATTGTTACTTTGCGCAATGGAAATATGATGGAAGACTAGTGGTTCAAACTGGTGGAAGTTTAGACAGAGAGGATGTGGAGCAGAGGATTTCATAGAAGAAGGTGTTGAATACAAGGGACTATGAGGTAAGTAGCTCTTCTAATACTCATAAAGTTTCTTACAGAGTTGTTCCAACTTTGAGGGTTCAAAAGGGTAATGGGGTTGATTTTGTTGGTGGATATACCTTGTTAAGCATTGTTAATTATATTGAAGTGTTGAAACCAAATATTGTAAGGTTTATCTTCCATTACAATGAGATTAGTCGTAATTACAGCATGATTAGAGATTGTTTTAAACTAAGGAATATTACTTTTGTTGTCACTGGACTGTTGGAATTGGTGAGGAATGGTACCAGGCTGAAAAGAAAAGGAATGGCAGCTCTTAGTACAATATTTATGGCTGCTGAGTCTTTTGCTAAGAAGAGGTTTGGTTGGTTTGAGGGATCTGCCCTTTGGTTGATGGCTGATGTGTTTGTGTTTTGAAAGTCAAAGGCAAGGTTGTATGATTGTAAAGGTGGAATCTTTAGCTTAGGTATGTTCAATGTGGTTGTACATATTGTTCATTGAGGGCTTAACATGTGCCTGTTCATAGTGATTGGTTACACTTTTCTTATATTGACAAATCATGTGCTTGTTCAATATTTATGGAAGCATTGTTCATCTTTGGACAGGAGTAGTGATTTTACCATCTATTTATTTGGATAAGTGTGCCTTTCATCCTATTTCTTTGATAGTTGCTCTCTTTGAGATTCTTCCCTTAAGGAATTTGGTCAGGATCCTTTACGTATATGGATTCCCTTTGAAGAATATTTGGCAGCCGTGCGATTCGTTAAAGCTTCATTAGAATGCTCTTACCTATTCATTCAAGTTCATTGAGATCTATTGCAGACAAATACCTTTTTGATTGTTGGCGTTAGAGTCTATTCTGGCTGCAATGTTAATATTTTAATTGCTTTTTTTCTGTTATTTATGTTGGACTGAATCTTATGTATTTCCTTTAGTTTGATTGCTTGGATTGGTTTGTTAGTAGTGTTTGTAATTGCAGTTTGATTGCAATACGATGCTTTGCGGCGAAAAAACTGGTACCGTGAATACGCCTGCTTGGGCTACGTAGAGCTTTTCAGATGAAGTTCCGAAGTTACCCTTGCGTTCACGGACTTCGAACATTCAAAGTTTGAAGGTCAAACAAGCGTGCTTGGTGAATGGAAAAATGACGCTCTGTTTGTTTTACCCGTTTTGATAACGGATGTACTTATCGAGACACTTTTTCTCTCACATAAATTACCTCGAAATCTATGTCCATTTTTTCAACGGGCTATCCAAACGGAGCCTTCGGCTCTTTTCGTCCCAACCGCTTTCTTTGTTTCAGGCTTTAGGTCCCTATCACTACTTCGCTATCAGAACTTGCAATTCTTGCTTTATGACCAATCCTATTCATTTCAATTCTCATCCAATATACATACACATATATATATATATGTGTGTGTGTTTTTTTATTCGCCTCAATCATTTACTCTTCTTCTTTTTCCTATTTGCTTAGTAGAAAACAAAGTAAAGGAGAGACTCAAATGAGTTTTATTTTTAAAGGAGATTAAGAATTTGATTTCGTATTAGGAAAATAATGAGTTAATACAGTCTTTATTTTTTCAAAGATTTTAATCTTTTAAATGGTAAAATAATCTAAAATTTTATTAAATTATAAGGATTAATATTTTAAATAAATTATAACTTTGACGGACCAATTTTTTTTCAAAATTTAATGGGCCAAAATCAAAATAGGAATAAATTTAAATGATAAAAAAATACATTAACCCGAATAATATATTCTACCATATGCTCAATATAATATCTTGTTTATAGTACAAATTACACTACAAATGAGATGGAGTATGACATATATTCATCTTGTTGATCAATACTTATTCTCGTATCGAGTAACCCCATCACATATTTAATGCTACTCATATATGTTTTCTAGTTAGATGGTATCTATTTGGATTAACAGTGAAAAATACTATTCCAATATAATTTACAAAAGTTTTATCTCGATTCACGTAAATATGTTTCTACAACGACATCTCAAATACACTCATAATTGTGTCATCACCGTAGCAGCACCTCTTCTTATAAGATAGCTTGGCCTTCCCAACTCTTGCTCCACACTATATAATTGGTTGCTTTATTTTTTGAACCAAAAAATTAAATAAGAATTGTTTTCCCACTGCATGCATGCATGCTGCATCAAATACTGAATGGGCAGTTAGAGTAATATTTGCAATATGAATACCCTCACGACTTTGCACACATATAAGTTGTCACTATATATAGTATTATGTTTCCTAGTACCGTTGCCAAAATGAACTCATGTTTCCATAATCTCTTCCAAAGTTATGTTTCATAGCTACCTATTCGAATAATGAAATGGGGATGCAACAGAACTCAATGTGTGTAATTATCACAACTAGTTATAAACCACTACAAGAAAAATGCCATTTAGCGACGGAAAATTTATCGTTAAATGATTATTTTCCGTCGCTAAAACGGGGATCGTTAATATTTTACATCGCTAAATAAAAATTTTTTAATGAAAAATAGTCATTAACGATGGATTTTTCTGTCGCTAAATGGTATTTTTCTGGTAATGAACATGTCTTCCTCCTTTATATGAACATCAGCTGTTGAATAAAGTGGGTTGAATCTAATAGATGAAACGGATCCTTTATAATGTAGAGAGTCAAGGCTCAGCTCTCCATTAAAAGAGGTTCGCACATTTAATGATTCGAACATCATTATCTCCAATAATAAGATATGTACTAAGTGAAAAAATAAAAAAACATGAGAGTTTTGAGGGCCCGTGAGGCATGGATATGTTGAAAGACATGGAGATAAAACGGTGAAACCTTTCAATTAAGGTTTATTCTATATATAGATTCTAAATTACGACTTGTTTCAGAAAAATCAAGTTTTTCAGTTGTTTTCATAGTCTATTATTTCTTTAATGTTGTTGAATTTCTAATTAAATCTTGATAAACATATCATTTATACTCTTTCTATATATAAAAATGAACTATATCATTTATATATTATATATATATATATATTCCTTGTATGATTTCGAACTCAACAAATTAACGCTCACTCTCTCAATTTCAAATAAGCTTAAAACTGCTTTGAGTCATTAATTAGTCCACCCTTTCTGTTGGCAAAAAAGTCAACTCTTTCTATCTTAAAATAAGATATAATTAAGGAGTATGGTTTTTATGTTTACTTGTCGGTCCTTACATAATTTACCCCTATTGATATTCATTTAATAATAATTAAGTAAGAGAGAGATTCGGAGAATTAAAGAAGAGGATTAAGGTGCTTAAAAAATGATATCATACCAACTAACTTAACTAATGTTCTCAATTTAATTAATTTAGGTAAATATGTGTTACATTGAGAATCAAAGAAGAGTAATAATTATTCATGAACCCGTTTAGGAAAGCAATATAGAAGTGCTTTTACGCAAGCCAATGTAAATATGTGGATGAAATTATCTCATTTTACGAAAAAACACTGTTAAACGTGCGTTTGGCTTTTGAAAACGTTGTTCCAAACAAGCATATGTTATTAATTATTTTTAATTAAATCATATGTATCTTCTTAATAAATGTAACTCTTCAAGACAATGTCATTTACTAAATATAAATACTTATTTCAACATAGAGTCAAATCTTAATTCATTGTATTGTTGTGAGTGACTCAATGCGTGTTTGGAAATCCGTTGGGAGATTGATTTTTTGCTTGTTTGGCAACATCGTTGCCAAAACGGTGCACGTAAGTCGAGACAAAACCATCTTGAAATCTGTAAAAACCATCTCGAAATCCATAAAAACCATCTTGAAATCCGTAAAACCATCTCGAAATCCATAAAATGCCTCGGAATCTGTAAAATCCATTTTCTCAACGGAGTTCCCAAACACACACTTTATAGATTTCAAAGTAAGCATATGAGAGGAGTTTTATCTCAATTTACATGTAATGTGGTTTCAACGTATAAATCAAACAAATCACTCATCATTTTGCCCGCTATACTCAATCAACCGATTTGCTTATTAATTACTTGCCCATCAAAATGATCAATTTATAAAGAGCTCGTGCTTGTTTGGAAACGGTGTACATAATTTGAGAGAAAACTATCTTGAAATCTGTAAAAATCATTTTAAAATCTGTAAAATCATCTTAAAATCCATACAACCATTTAAAAATCCATAAACTTCTTTATTCCAATGTAACTCCTTTCTCCCAATAGAATTCTCAAATCCACAACTCATATGCAAGAATTTGGCCATTTGGGTCACTCAAAATTCACACGTAGTCTAGTCACACGCTTCGAGGCACGAACTACTCACCAGTCACCACCCTCTCTCTCCCCCCTTTCACACAAGCGGATGTTTCAATGGCATTACCGTAATTTCAGTATCAACGATGGCCCTTTTCGCTTTCTGCTCGTATTAGTCCATTGCTCTGCCCCTCTCTGAAATCCCCTCATTTTCTTTTCAGCCTATGATGATTCTTCTGCTCCTCCCTTCACTTTTCCATTGTTTTCTCATCGATATCGTTTCCTGTTTTCCGACCAGTTTCTTGGCCAGCATGTCAGTCCGATCTCAATCAATCGACCTCTGAATTCTATCCGCCTAGATCTGTACCGCTTGGATTCTGCTCCCCCCAATAAGACGCTGTCGTTTTGCTTCCTTCCAGCGATCTACTCCCCGATCTGGAGTCCCCCGATCTGTGCTCTTTAATTCCCTCATCCGTTGCCGTTTCGCTCCTATTTGCAGCTCCGTCGTGCTGGAGCTGTGCTTCAGCTGCGGAGTCATGTCGTTTTGATGAAATTTTCCGACTACAGCAGGGTTTGTGCTTGTATTTAAAAATTTTTGGTCAAGCTTCTCTTGGTCTCCCTTTTCCAGTACTGATTCATCGATCCAGACGCGTGAAGCGTTTGGGTTTTAATTTTTGATATTTTCCGCTGCTAAAAATTCTGGCAATTATACCTCCGATTCACGCTCTTCCAGTTCCTTTTCCTGTATCATTCTCCGTCTGAGAGCTTTCTTGGCGAGCAAGATGACGTCCGGTACGAGGCTACCAACCTGGAGGGAGAGGGAAAACAACAAGAGGAGAGAGAGGAGGCGACGAGCCATAGCGGCGAAGATCTTCTCTGGTCTGAGAATGTATGGCAATTACAAGCTCCCCAAGCACTGCGACAACAATGAAGTCTTGAAGGCTCTCTGCGACGAGGCTGGTTGGACTGTTGAACCTGACGGTACCACATATCGCAAGGTACTTTAGTTTCATTCCTATTATCTGCTCCTGTTGTTGAAGCTTGCAATTTCACAAT
>JANTPZ010105947.1:0-18838 GCA_025593235.1 Vachellia pachyceras
TATATATATATATATTCACTATATTTTTATAGTTATTAGTAAAGGAACAACTATTTTTTTCGTTAATTTTCTCTAGGGACACATAACAATTATTTTACATTTTTGAAAAAATATTTTAACATTCAGTTCTATTTTCATTGCATTACACGCTATAACCAACAATTTGAATCCTTATTTTAAGAAGTAATATTGATATTTACATATTTGCCATAATTGGGCTAATGGTGAGACGGTACAGGAGGGTGCGAGTAGGTGCCTTCGTTCAAAGAGTCAGATCCTCCCAGAGGGACACGCGTCCCTCAGCTGTTGACCCCTCGTCCCTCGCATCAATCAAAAGGAGAAGAAGGACAGGAGGAGGAGGGAAGAGAGATAGAGGGTAATTTGGTCTAAGAGAAGAGAGAGGAGGAAGGAGAGATATGTATGTTTGGGAATTCGTTCATAGAAATGAGTTTTACAAGAATTTACTGATTTCGAAATAATTTTTATAAATTTTAAAATAATTTTTTTCTTTTGACTTTTCTAGATTATTGAGAAGAAGTTCTTTTCAAAGCACATAAAGATGGAATTGGAGTAGCGAATGATGGAGGGGCACGACTTTTTTGTGAATGGGACTCTGCCCTACTCCGAACGGCAAAGGCCTCATCTGCAATGGTCGCGTCAGTTACCTTTATCTCAGGTCGTTTATGTCATTTCACAAAAGTAACTGTACTGTGTCCTTTTTTTATTAGATTGTTCTCTCCGATTTTAATTAACACATTTGATTTATTATGTAAGACAAACGTTATCCAAGTCTCAAATTTTGGATTGAAGGCCATTTTTACTGGTGAAAGTTTCTACTCAAAAGTTGTGAAGTCATGTGCGTGCATGACATCTTTATCACCTTTTTTCATATATATAACAAAATGTTTACACAGAGAGAGAGGGGAGAGAGAGAGGGGTATGGGCCAGTAATGACATGAGATGCTTTGGCATTTTGGGATTGAGGGGAAGCCAAAGTAGGGCAGAGTTGGAGTTAATGGGAGTAGTAGAGTGCCAGTCGCTTAACATGTGCCCTGCATAATTAATTAATTAATTAGTAACAGAGTTGTTTGACCAATTTTTTTTTCATGCATTGCTAATTGAATGGTGGGGGGTCAGTGAAATGCGCATCGAGTGGAGCAGATGAAAAGGATATGAAGCCCGAAGGCTGACAAATCACGGTGGGCTCTCCATAATTGAACGCCGAAAACCTCCCCAAATAATCGGGGCAATTAAAACCATCCTCTCCCGTCTCCATTGAACTACGAAATCCTATTATGCCCACTCAAAATCATCACCACTTTAGTCAACATCGCATTTTCCTGTAGGATACAACAACAATCTTGTGCCTACCATCTCTTTTTTATTCTCTCAGTTCTTTATATTCATACAAATCAGGAACCACCGAGAAAATCATCATGGGTTTCTGTAACAATAATTGTGTCCTTACTTTGTTAGGGTTGCTTAGCTTACTAATAAATCATTTATGCATATGCGAAGCATCTGATCAAGTTCTTTGCATTTCAAGTGAGCGACAAGCCCTTCTTAATTTCAAGCAGCATCTTCAAGATCCTTCAGGTAGGCTCTCCTCTTGGTCTGAGAAAACAGATTGCTGCAATTGGACCTCGATCGTTTGCAACAACATAACCGGCCATGTTCATCAACTTCATTTGAGAACTTCACATCCTTACTTTGATCCTTATGTTGATGGGACATCTTCGTTTGGTGGTGAAATACATCCTTCAATACTTGATTTGAATCATTTGAGTTACTTGGACTTGAGTGGCAATGACTTTGGTAGCATACAAATTCCAAGCTTTCTTGGCTCACTAAAGAGCTTGACATATCTTAATCTCTCTAGCACAGGATTCAGTGGAATCATTCCTCACAAAATTGCAAATCTCTCTAGTTTGGTCTATCTTGACCTTGGAGGTAATGATTTTACTGGAAAGATTCCACATCAAATTGCGAATATATCAAGTCTACTCTATATCAATCTAGAGGGGGGTTATGACATGGATAGGCCATCACTCTTTCTAGAAAATCTTCAATGGCTTTCATCTCTTTCTTCACTCATATATCTTCGGTTATGTGAGGTGAATCTATCCAATGCATATGATTGGTTGCATGTTTTGCAATCACTTCCCTCATTGGTAGAGCTACACTTGACATCATGTGCTCTTTATCAACATTTTCATCCAACCATAGTTGCCAACTTTACATCTCTTGTAATCCTTGATCTATCTGATTCTTATGATTTCGGGGTTTCTTCCATTCCAAAGTGGATTTTTCAGCTGAAAAATTTGGTTTCTCTTCGATTAAGTGGTAATCAGTTGCAAGGTTTCATCCCAGATAATATTCAAAACCTCACCTTCATTGAAGATCTTGATTTATCTGCCAATGCCTTTGATAATTCTATCCCTGAATGGTTGTATAGCTTGAATAGACTCAAGTCTCTTTCTCTATCGTCAAACAAGTTCACTGGATTTATTTCAAATGAGATAGGGAACCTGACTTCTATGGTTACTCTTGATTTCTCATCTAATCAGCTTGAAGGGCCAATTCCAAGCACGTTAGGAAACATTTGTAGCTTGAAAAGTGTTTCTTTGTCAAACAACAAATTCAATCAACAAGTTTCTGAAATATTGACAAAAATCTTGGGATGTGCTTCAAACACACTGGAGAGTTTGTCCTTATTCAATTCAAAATTGTACGGTCATTTGACAAGCCAAATTGGGATTTTCAAAAATCTCTTTTATCTTGATCTTTATGACAATTCTTTAGTTGGTGAAATTCCTAAATCTTTAGGAAATCTCACCTCTTTGAATATCCTTTATCTCTCTTGGAATCAATTCAATGGGAATCCTTTTGATGTTATAGGATCCCTTTCTACATTACAATTCCTTTCCATTGGTGGTAATCTTTTTCAAGGAGATGTGACTGAAGATCACCTTGCTAATTTCACAAGGCTTGATGTATTTTCTGCAGGAAAAAATAAACTCATTTTAAAAGTGGGTCCCAATTGGAATCCTCCTTTTCAAAAGTTGAAATTCTTGTTCATGGCCTCATGGAATTTAGGTCCTCACTTCCCATCATGGATAAAATCACTCAAGTGTCTTCAATTGTTGTCCATATACAACAATAACATCTCTGATTCGATCCCTACATGGGTATGGGATGCATTTCCACATGCTCATCATTTTGATTTCTCTAACAATAATATCTATGGAGATCTTTCTCATACGAAGAAGAATCCCTTCAATGTCACATACATTTATCTAGCCTCAAACCACTTAAGTGGTCATCTTCCTTACATATCGCCCAACGTGTTCACCTTGGACCTCTCACATAATTTGTTTTCTGGGTCTCTAGACTCCTTCCTTTGTCAAGGAAAAGTAAAACAAATGGGTTTAAATTATCTCAATTTGGAGTCAAATAATTTGTCAGGTGAAATACCAGATTGCTGGATGATATGGCAAAATCTAGTGTCTGTCAAGTTTGATAGCAACAATTTCGGTGGGAACTTGCCCCATTCTTTGGGATGCTTGCCTTGGCTCAATTCATTGCGACTACGGAACAATGCCCTCTTAGGAAATTTTCCTACTTGTTTGAAGAACAACAATCGATTGGTTTTCTTGGATCTTAGTGAGAATCAATTAACAGGAATGATTCCACTGTGGATTGGACACAACCTTTGGAATTTGAAGATCTTTCTCCTTAGATCAAACAAATTCAATGGAGGCATTCCCAAGCAAATATGTTACTTGAATTCCTTGCACATCTTTGATCTTGCACAGAATAACTTGACGGGACAAATACCAAAATGCATAAACAACCTAACTGCTATGCTCATCATGAACAAAAGTTTAGAATTATATGTTCCGGCTCAAGGGAATCACACTACTTTTCGTTTTCTCATAAGAGATGTGATCCTTGCTTTGAAAGGAAGGCGTGATGATTATACATTTCCAGGCCTCATAATAAGCATTGACCTTTCAGAAGTTATCTGGTGAGATACCATATCAAATTACAAGTCTCATGGGGTTGCAATTTTTGAACTTGTCCAACAACCTTCTACATGGTGAAATTCCTCAACCTATCGGCAATATGAGATCATTGCAATCAATAGATTTCTCAAGGAATAAACTCTTTGGCGAAATCCCACCAACCATTTCCAACTTGAATTTCCTAAACAAGTTAATCTTGTCTTACAATTATTTGACAGGAAAGATTCCAACGGGCACCCAAGTGCAAACCTTTGAAGCGGATAGTTTTGCTGGAAATGATCTATGTGGCCCTCCACTAACCAAAAAATGCATTGATCTAGATGATGCCCCCAACTATGGCGACAATGAGAAAGAAACTCATGATGGAAATGGAGTGAACTGGTTTTATGTAAGCATTTCATTGGGATTTATTTCGGGATTTTTGGTAGTTGTTGGTCCTTTGCTCAACAGTAGATCCTGGAGATATACTTATTTTTGCTTCCTAGACCGCATGTGGTACAAGCTTCAACCGTTTTGACGATAGGACAGAAAATTATGGCTATACGTCTATGGTTCACATGCTTTATAAACATTTTGTATGTTGTTGCTCGTTTGTTATCCCTAAAAAGGTTTTGACTTTTGAATAATGAGCTCTCTGTTGAACTAGTTCTAAAAGAAAATCATGTTAAAAAAGAAAAAGTTAAATATACGTTTGATATTATTTTTTCATATATTTACTTTATAAATGATAAAATCACTTCTTCGTTATGTTTTGTGTTTCTAAATGGACTCTTTTTAAAGTGATGGTGCATCTAATGAATTTATTTTTAGATACATCCAAAGCACTGATATAATTTATAATACATATAGCATTATAAAATATTTTAAATGCTTTTATCTTTTTAAATTATTTATTTGTTGCGCACTTTGAAGTAAAAATTCTTTTCTACCGTGTTCCCATACAGGCCCACGGGCCCATAGATTATATCGATCAACCGCTCAAAAATACTAAAATACAAATGATTAAGCTTTGGCAGAGGATGTCACAAGTCCAACATAGGAAGTGTTTTCTTGGGGGCCCTCAAAATCTTAAATTCCTCAACACCAACAGCCAGCCAGCTGGCCAATTTAGTCCCTGGTTCTTCTGAAAACTTTTTTCTTTTTTTCTTTTTTACATAGGAGTAAGTTTAATTTGCAGCCAAACTAGATTGATAACAAAGATGTCCAATTAATTTACTGCACTAGTTTGCTTGTACGGCGATCTGGTCTACAACTAAAGAGTTGTTCGGCCTAGCTTGACTTAATTAGGCACCACTCGTCTTCAAGGTCTCCGTCTTCAATGACTTGGTCTTTACACGGAAGCCCCTTGAATCATTCATGTCTCTCCATACAATCTAGTATCGTATCTGTATTTAGTTATCTACTCATATTTTTAATTATTTTTTAAAAAGGATGATTTTTTTTAAAATTTTAAATTTGAAAGTTAAAAAATAAAAAATAGAAGCTCTTGACATATTTATATTTTGATATTTTGAAATTGTAAATAATATTTGATAACAGATAAGTTATAAGTATATAATTGATTTGGCAATTGTTATTTTTTAATAATGAAATTTATTATTTAGTTTTTGGAATTTTCAATTTGAATAGTTTGATTGTTCAATGTGTGATGGGATTTATTTTTTAATTTTTTATTCCTCCTCAGTTTGACCCCCAGTTTAACTCCGTTCTGATTTATTGACCCTTAAGTCACTATCTTATATAGTCCAGTCATTGATCCGATTTTGATGACATTGCTTATTTTCTGAATGTTTATACCTTCTAGTTAGGATTATGAATCAATTATTGAAGAATTATTGTAGCATCAATTTCATCCATTTAAAAAGTCTGCAAATTTTGCATTTAGTAGGAGACCAAACTCCTTACTAGGGATGGGAAAGCGGGCCAGCCCGCGGGTTGCGGGCTGAGGGGGGTTGCCCGTCTCAACCCGCCACAACAATGGGCTGCAAAAATGAAACCCGAGCCCGCACTGGCGGGTTGGCCCGCCAACCCGCCAGCTTTTTTATTTTAATTTTTTTATTAAAAAATAATTTTTTTTCTATTTTTTTACCCAATTTTTTCCTATAAGATTGCATATTTTCATGATCATTTTTCTAATTTCATCAATAAATGTTCAATAATTTCCTAAAAATAGAGTTTAATATTATTTTTTCCTTTGTAAAAAAATATTGGGATGAAAAAAGGTAAGAAAATATATATAATATGTATTTTTAAAAAAAAATTAAAAAGGCGGGTTGAGCATATTAGCCCGGCAGGGGCTTTTGCCAGCCCGAACCCACCGTGTTTTGGCGGGTTGGGCCCGTGGGCCCAACCTGTTTTCCCAACCCTACTCCTTACCTCCCCTTAATATATACTCCCATTAAAATAAAATTTAACAATTTAAAAATTAAGATTTTATTATAATTTTATATGAAAAATACATAAACAAGTCTAAATGACTAAAATTTAATACAAAGAGTTTGTAAGTATAGGTTATTACTATTAACTATTTTATATAGTATATCTTGTGAAACAACTTCATCCATAATCCTTAAAATAAAATTCCCATTTAAATCAATTAAAAAAATAAATTCAATAATTCACCATTTAGATATGAGATGTCTCAATGCTGTTCAAACATCAACTACATTGTCCACAATTGAAACTTCCCATGTAAGGAAACAACAACTATCAAAACATCCTCATTGGGTTGACATATGCCTCATTTATAAACTGACATCAACAGATTAACAACGATGCATCAACATTCAAAATAAGCAAAATAATATGAAAAGTATACAAGCCTAAAAAATATAGCAATATATATCTCCCACATAAATGTCTCAAAAAGAGGAGACCCTACAAAAGGTTGATATAATACTATGCCTACAACTTTTTTCCTTTCGGTCTATCAGTACTTGAGTCCTCTCCTAAAAATGTTGAAACGACAAGATGAAACATAAAGTCCCAGTAACCAACAGATAATTTATCAAATATTCAGGCAAGGTAATAATTGAAGTAAGAATAAGTTCATTTAAAAGTATATTGATAACATTTATAAACCAAAGGAGTATTTGTCATCATATATATACTAAACATAATAATATATTCTAGATAAAGATGTTGGTAGAATAACAAAATTCCAATCGAATAAATTAATAACCAAAATGCATACCAACACAGTACAACACAATTTATACACAGTTCCTCCTACCAAACTCCTCATTGTATTACCTGATGTGGACTTTAACCTATAACAATAGAAGACTTGGCCAGAGTCAACTATCAATATGAGGTTAATGAGCCCTCTCCTAGCCGCCCACAACTAGATTTAAGTCTGGTAGGTGTCGTCCTCTCTATGGTTGCCCACAAATGGGTCTAAGACTCACGAGAGTTGACAATTTTTAAAGCCGCCCACAATTGGGTCCAAGACTTAAAAGGTCTAATATAATATCAACTACTATGATCAATAGTGGAGACTATTGCCATGGACTTTATGATTTACCAAGTATATCGTCTTCCCAGACTTTATTAGAATCCAAACCCCAACAATATAGTCACCATCCTTTCATTACACACACACACATTCTCATTTTTTATCACGTTCTCAATTATAATGTAATCTCACATGATATAAAGAGTCATCAATATAAATCATAATATCAAAGTATTATCTGCTTCACCAATGATTTAAAATATATAAAGTTTAGTTTCCAAAGATAACTTCATGTTAATTTCACAAATTAGTCGTCGTAAGTAAGTTTAATCAAGATAACACTTACAATTCAAAAGATGTTGATGAACCTCAATATCTTATATATTTTTAGTACCTAAACTTAGTCTATTACCACTCATTATTAACTTAATTGAATTTAATTAGATAAATTAATATGCAAAAGGGGCAATTGAATTTCATGAGTATTTGTATTTTTTTACAGGTTTAAGGAATGGGTTTGAGCCCAATCATCTGGAAGCCCAATGGAGTGAATGACTAGAAGCTAACATTTTGGATCCATTCATTGAACCCTCAAGAGAGACGAGAGACAAAAGGCACGAGAGGGAGGAGCCACGACACCTTCATTCCATCACTCTCACCTTTGTGCTGGAGAAATTCATGCCACTAGAAGACAAAAAGGTGGGGCCACAATTACTAGAGGAATTCCATTCCAAGTCGTGAGCCAGAAGGGAGAAAAAAAGAAGCCACACCGCCCCAGATTGGATAGCCACCCAATTGATCCTCCAATTCCTTCATCCACGCCGTCTCCTGATTCCAGGACCCATCCAAACCCTCATTCCATTCCACACAGCCACTCCCTCCACCATCCTTCACGCAGCCGCCACCTGGGAGCAATCATCCATTTTTTTTTCGATCCATCCCAAAACTCGCCTCCTCCATTCATTCACTTCTCATACCTCCATTCATTCAACACAGCCGCCGCCTACACACATATATAATCATCCAATCAATTCACCCACCTCCAGGACGACGGCCTCCCTCCATTTCTCATCCCATCCTTAACGCCAACACCCATTCCATTTCCCCATTCATTTACGCCTCTAGCTCCCCCTCTTTCATCTCCATTTTTCCAGTTTTACATTTTCAGATCTGGTTCCCATGGCTCTTAGAGGACCTGAGGCTTAGTATAGTCGTTCTCCTGTCATGCCATGAGCGCCTGATCACTCCACTCCTTGATGATTTGATGAAGCTTTTCAGAGTTCTTCAGCTAAGAGGGAAGTTTGGTTGTTTCTAATTTTAGTATTCACTCTTTATATATTTTGATTATAGTTGCTAGATGTCTAGGACTGTGATTCATAAATATATTTGAGGATTATTACTGGTATGTGTAATCTGAATATTAATACTTGCATTGGATTTGCACTTAACGAATTGTTAATTATCTTGTGGACTTATTTTTCACTATAGTTGATAATTCGTGTTCTTGAAACTCTCAATTTAGTTGAAAGTGAGAGGACCTTTGTAATCTAATGTGAGCTAGCCTCTTAAGACACCTCTAGTGAACTAAAATAATCTAGGTGGCTAGGTAAATTTTACTAGTGGTGTTGATTAGGGGAAGGTTTCTTTACTGGTCCTTAGCTAGTTAGGTGTAATTGAACTTAATTAATTGGAATTAGGAAGATTGGCTAAGTCATTCATCAAGGAGATTCACTTCATCCATTATCCATTCCATTATAAAAATAAAAAGAAAAAACATTAGGAATAGTAGCCATTTAGTCTAATTAGATAGATAATGCATGTTTCACATACTTTTCGGTTAATTTATTATTTATTCTAGATTACTTAGTAATTTAATATAGGCTCCGCATAAAAATCGACCTAGGTTAGTGCCATTATATTGCATTTAACTTAGTTTCATTTGATAGCCTCACGACAAGGCTAATCAGATGTCTTATAGCCCATGACAAGTTTATAAAATAAATTAAATGTGGTTATCTCACGTTAAAGCAAATATGCAATACCACAATAATACACACCTAAAGCTAAAGTCACTAAAATTCTACACAATTGATTAAATTACACATTAATATAATGATAATAAAACAAGTATATCTATAAATTTAAATAAGACTTATTTTCTTTCTAAACTTTAAGTTTTCCAACAACTCTCCACTTACCGTCATAATTCAAATCCTTTATCTCAATCTCCAACATTTAAAGTTTCACAAAAAATTTCTAATATATACACATTTCATCATCAACTCCAAATCTCATCTGTTCAAAAACTATTATAAGCTCTTATGTACTAAAATAAATTATAAAACTCAAATTTAATTAGTAAAAATATTCTATATACTGTAAAAAAGAAACATATTATCTAAAAAATATTTAAAATTCTCAAATCAACCAATAACAAAACTAAACCAATTAAATCACCAATAACACTCCCAATATTCAAAATTAATTGCTTAAAACAGTTTTAATTAGACAAAAAATCAGTAAATAGCAATATTGGGTCTGATTTTAAAAAAATTATTATAAAATATTAAAACGATCAAATCAAAAATCCAAACTGATTAAAACTATCCATATGCATCCCTCTACATTCATATACTCTTTCTTATATTGTCAAAACTTCTCAAAACCCTAACTCTAAAAATTTTCTCTAATCAGAATAAAATTACTATCATATAAAAGAGAAAATTTATAAAACAATTTTTGTGAAGGAAGTTTATTGATTAGAGGTAGTTTTGCCTATCAAAATAAGTTCTAAAATATCAACAATGATGAACCGAACGAATGAATAGTAAACACGAAGAAAATGACACCCTCTTCTTGACATGATTAAATAAGTCTTATGGTGAAAATTACACAACTTGACCAAAAGTATTAAATATTACAAAATGACCCCTTTTTACTTTTCTTCTTCTTCTTGCATATATCATAATTTATTTTAAATTTTAAAATTATTTTTAAGTAAACCTATTGTACTTAAATAACATAAGAGGTGCCCCTTCCTATGGTGAAGTTGATAAGATCACAATGAGTTTTAATAGTAATATTTTGCGATCTGTATATTCTGATATTCTTGGACTTGATCATTAAGACACTTGCCACACATATTTTAATGGGTAAAATAGTATTTTTATTACTTGGCAAAAAAAAAATAGTATTTTTATTACGGAAGTATACACGTTGGAGCACTGTGTATCCGGAAGTTTTTTTGGGACTAGATTCACCTCGTAAATTTATAAAACGTAGCATTTTTACCTGGACCAACGGATCTGTAATGGACGTTTGTTTTCATTCGAATGAGACATATGTTCATTCGAATGAAGGATTCATTGTTAGCAAATTTACACTTGCTCATTAAAATTTTGTAATTATTAAATATATTAAAATTATGTAATTTATTAAATCTAATTTTTAATATATTTAAGATTTATTAAAATTTATTTAATATTCAAAAAATATGTAGCCATTTTTTTATTTTAAAAAATAAAATAATTTATTAAAATTTATTAAAAAGATATTATGAGATTTAATAAGAATTATTATTTAAAAATAAAAAATATGTAAGCATATTCTAAAAATATATTATAAGATTTATTAAAATTTGTTAAATAATAAAAATATAGAAAACTTATATAATATTCATTTTTTAAAATATATAATAGAGTATAAATTAATTTTTTAAAAAATCATACTTTTTAGACCACACGGATCCCTGTGTAGTCTAAAAGGTACTTTTTTCAATTTTAATCACTTCCATTTGAATGGAAGTATGGAAGTTCAAATCTATTTATTTATTTTAAATAAAAGCATACCACACTCAGTTGAGGCTAAGGGTAGTTGAATGGGGTATCTTTTTAACTGCACCGAATTCTTTGCGGTCTAAAAAATAAGATTTTTTTAAAAATTGTATAAGATTTAATATGTTTAAAAAATAAATATTATTATTATCATAAATTATGAAATTTTAATAATAATATTTTTTATTAATTACGAAAATTATAATTAACATTATTAAAATTTCTGTTTTCGACAAATAGAAAGTAAATATATAATAAATATTAAAATAATAATTTATTAAACAATAATTACGAGATATTATATAATAATATTTTCAAATCTATGCTACTGACCTCAAACATTTTAACTATAAATCTATCCATGTGCTGTTTAAAAGGTATTATAAAAGAAACTAAAATCTACTTGTTTTTAATTCAATTGAGAATAAGAGCATTCATTTTTTAAATTTTTAAAAGCATTCACTAAAATAAAGAATTTTTTATTCTTTTACACCGCTCAGATTTCCGTGCGATGTTAAAGTAAATAATTTTTTATTAATATTTTTAAAACAACTTCTTTTACGCTGTACGGATTTTCGTGTGGTTTAAAAATAATTTAATTTTTATAAATATTTTAATAAACGGATTATTTTATTTATACGTTTTTTAAAATAAAATTATTTATTTCAATCTTTAAATTATAATATTTTTATAATCCTATACATTTTTAAACAAAATTTTTTTAATTTTTATTTATAAGATGTCTATATTGTTTTTATCATCAAATAAATTTTAATGTGTTTTATAATATATTTTTTTAAAATTAAAAATTTTAAGAATTAATAATTTTGAAAATTCAAATTTTTTATCATTAGATTTAATAATTAAAAATTTTTAATAAATACTAAATTGGATTTAATAAATTTACATAAATTTAAATTTGATGATTCGAATGATTTAATAAATTAAATTATATTTGAAATTAAAAATGCCTACATATTTTTAATAAATTATTTTAATAAACCTTTAATAATTTTAAATACAAATTTTAATAAATTAATAAATTTTAATAAGCCTTCATTCAAATTTACATGGGACTTAGATTTTAATTCGAATTTTGATAACTTTTCTGATGCAATGAAGATGAGATTTTAATTCGATTGATGGAGTCCATCATTCGAATAACAATTCTTTTAGATCACTCGGATTTCCTACGGTTAATAAAGTTTTAATTCATTCACAAATTTCTATTTTCTTATTTGAATGAATGTCTCATCTTGAGCGTATCGAAATGCACTCTGGAGATCAAGATACAAATATTTAATAAAAAATCTAATTTCATAATTTATTTCATAAATTATATTATATTTGAAATTAAAAAATGCCTACATAATTTTGATAAATTATTTTAATAAGCCTTTAATAATTTTAAATATAGCATGATTTTAAATAAAATAATTTTAACACAAATTATAATTATTGAATAATAATTACAAAATTTAAAAATAATAATGATTTATTTCTTGAATTATTAAAATTTCATAATTTATAATAATAATAATAATAATTTATTTGTTGATTTATTACAATTAATTTCAGGTTCATCACAGTAAAATGTTATATTTTTCTCTCTATAAAGTATATTTCTAATCGAATGATGGGCTCTACATTTTATGTTCATAGTGCATTTTCAATCGAATGATGACATCATTCGAATGAGGAAATATAATATGGAATCCATTATTCGATTGAAGATGCACTCTAGAGATAGAATATGGAATCCATCATTTGATTGGAAATGCACTATGGAGATGAAGCCTCATTCGAATGAATATGTGTCTCATTCGAATGAGGAAATAGAAATTTGTGAATGAAATAAGACTTTCTAAACGTATGGAAATATGAGCGGTCTAAAAGAATTGTAAATCAAATGATGGACTCCATTAGTTGAATTAAAATCTCATTTTCAGCGCATTCAAAAACTTATTAAAATTCGAATGAAAATCCGACCCCATATTAATTCGAATGAAGGCTTATTAAAATTTATCAAATCTAATTTAATAATTTATTAAAATTTATATTTAAAAATATTATATATGAAATCATGTTATATTTAAAATTAATAAAGGCTTATTAAATTATATCTAGGCATTTTTTATTTTCGAATATAATATGATCTATTAAAATAATTTAATAAAAATCATAATACTTTGCTGTATAAGATTTATTAAATTTTATTTAAAGATAAAAATATATTATAATATTTATATTAAAAATTATATTAAAAAAAATTTTAAAATTAAACTAAAAATTTATTCAGATTATAATTTATATTATAATTTAATAAAAATGATATAATTTTTTTAAAAATATATTATAAAATTTATTTAAAGATAAAAAATATATATACACCTTATAAAAATAAAAAAGGTTTTGTTTAAAAATATATAGAATTATAAACATATTATAATTCGCTTATAAAGAAATTCTTTTTAAAATTATTTATAAAAAATATATTCTTTTAAATTGCATGTAATTCCGTGCGATCTAAAAGAAATTCATTTTATTAATATTAATAAGAAATATATTATTTTTATACCGTACAGAAATCCATATGGTGTAAAAGACTTTTATTTTAAAATTATTAATAAATAAGTTGTTACTTTTACATCTCATGATAATCTGTGCGGTGTAAAAAAGAACGTTTCATTTTTAATTTCTATGATGTTACTTGTTTAAAAAATATATATTCAAATTATAATAAATTACGAAATTAGAATTAATTTTAAAATAATTTATTATTATGTTTTAAATTTTGAAACTATTATTTTGTTAATAATAAATAAATCATTTTTTAATAATTACGAAATTATTTTTTATTATTAAAATTTCGTAATTATTTTTATTAAATTATTATTATAAATTTTAAATTTATTATTATATTTAATAAATTTTAATAAATTATATTATATTTGAAATTAAAAAATGCTACTTATTCTTAATCAATTATTTTAATAAACCTTTGATAATTTTAAATATAACATATTTTTTATAATAAGCCTTTAATAATTTTAAATACAACATTTTTAAACCTTGTAATATATTTTTATAATATGGTTACATATTTTGATTTTTAAATAATATTTTTGTTAAATCTCATAATATATTTTTAATGAGCAAGTGCAAATTTCCTAACAATGAGTCCTTCATTTGAATGAAAAATAAACGTCCGTTACAGATCCGTTGGTTTAGGTAAAAAAATACTACGTTATATAAACTTCCGGGGTAAATCTGGTTCCAAAAAAACTTCTGAATACACAGTGCTCAAACGTGTATACTTCCGTGGTAAAAGCGCTACTTTACCCTATTTTAATTTATAGACTTACATGTGTTAACGATGCTTTTTATAAAATATTGTAATTTAATTTTTAATTCTAGTCTTACGTTCAGTCTATGCTAGCTGTTCTTCAAAATTAAGAGAATATTGTTAAATATTTTCCTTATGGTCTTATTCTTGTGATAACCTAAGATTTATATTGGTGCGGCGCCAACAAGTGATGATATTTAATCACTTAGGGCACGTTAAAAGGCATTTTAAGAATAGTTTTTATAAATTTTGATGTAAAATTTAGATTTTTGAGAATATATTTTACAGATTCTGAGGTAAAATCTAGATTTTTAAAAGTGATTGTATTTGGAAAGTAATTGATTTTTACGGATTTCAATGCAAAAGTTGGTAGGAAATATGAAAGAGAAAAAGAAAAAGTAGGAAAGAGAAAATTTATCAGAAGAGAGGATGTGATTTGACAAGAAAATAACTTTTTGAAACTTAGTTTTCAAACCGATGTTTTGTATCTAAAATAACTTTTTTGAAAAAAGTGAGTATTTGGATAAACTTAAGTTTTAAAACTAAACTTAGGTTTAAAGGAGAGAAACAAAACACGCTTATTCAATCTGAATTATATTAATGCTCAGGCCTTGAACCATATTTTCAATTATTCTCATTTGTGCCCTGATAGTAATGGACTTGGGCTCTGATCTACCAATGGCGTACTCGCTATGAGCACAACCCAATAGTTCAGTTATATTGATCATAAGAGTTATTTATGTTGTTTGGAAGTCGACATCCATTTGAGTCTAACGGGGTTTCTTTTCATATTACGTGTGGACCAATAATAATGGGAGAATTACCCTCAGGTCCCAAGCAAAGCAATTAATTACAAAATAGTCCCAAATATAAGCCTTAAATACAAAATGGTCCCAAACATTCACAAAATTACAAAATGGTCCCAGGAATAGCTGCTCGGGTTGTAAATGAAAGCTGCTGAGGTTGTTAGAGGTTGTAAACGAAAAAAAACAACCTCTAACAACCTCAGCATCT
This sequence comes from Vachellia pachyceras, assembly GCA_025593235.1. Lineage (NCBI taxonomy): Eukaryota > Viridiplantae > Streptophyta > Magnoliopsida > Fabales > Fabaceae > Vachellia > Vachellia pachyceras. The sequence goes on from JANTPZ010105947.1 coordinate 15,673, forward strand.
TTCATTTACAATCCGAGCAGCTATTCCTGGGACCATTTTGTAATTTTGTGAATGTTTGGGACCATTTTATATTTAAGGCTAATATTTGGGATCATTTTGTAATTAATTACCTTGCTTGGGACCTGAGGGTAATTCTCCCAATAATACACAAGACTTTTCTCAAAAAAAAAAATAATATACAAGACTTTGCAATGGGGGTCCAAGAAATCTGTATCTCCAGCACGAGGGTGAGTTTGTTTGAAAAAGCTTATTTACTCCTCAAAAGCATGTTCAACAGTATTTTTCCGCAAAATGAGAAAATCTCCTCCATATATTTACCTCGGCTTACGTAAAAGTACTTCTCTACTGCATTTCCAAACGGACCCGATATTTTATGCAGGTCGCCTGATGTTATTAAGCCTACACAGCCCATCGTTTTTCCACTTTGAGTGAGATCTTTCAGGCAAAAACACAAGTCATAAACTGTCCAATTGATCGAGTAATGAGTCTTTGAAATGATGCTTCGAGATTGGCAATCAATGGCAAACCTTTTTTTTTTGTGCTCTCCATTGCCCGGTTTTTATTTTTTCTCTTTCATACTTCAAGTGCAGCTGATTACCTGAACCAATCCCTGTCAATTACTGGAGATGGAAGTTTTGAATTGGGTTTCTACAGTCCAGGTAGTTCAGAAAAGCTCTACTTGGGAATATGGTGGTACAAGAACATTCTAGTCAAAACTGTTGTGTGGATCGCCAATCGAGAAAATCCAGTCCGGACAAGTCTGGCATGTTGAGATTAGACAGACAGGGAAACCTCGTGCTTCTCAGCCAAAACAAGACCGTTGTTTGGTAAGCAAACCCCAGAAGAAAGGTCCTAAACCCAATTGTTCAGCTTCTTGGTTCCGGAAATCTAGTATTAAGAGATGACAAAGACGAGAATCCAGAAAATTACTTGTGGCGTTGCATCTAGAAGATAGACCATCGGCACATGGACGAGTGTTCGCGTTGACAGAATGCTGCTCCTAATCTTATCCAAAATAACAGCACCAGCATCCTTTATTCACTCGGAAAAAAGACAGTCAAAACATCAAAAGGTGATATCTTCCCAGACTGAAGGACTTGTCATAAAACTATAAACAATGTTTCTTGTTCTTTAAGCTTCAGGTAATGTATCGAAAACTTGCTCAATTTTTAGAAAGGACACAGATGGCTATATGGTAATGTGCTTGTTTGGGAACCATCGTTTCCCAAACGGTGCACGTAAGCCGAGACAAAACCATCTCGAAATTCATTAAAACTATCTCGAAATCTATAAAACCACCTTAAAATCGGCAAAATACCTTGAAATTTGTAAATTCATTTCTCCCAATGGACTTCCCAAACATACACGGCTCAAGACTTCAATGCGATGCTATTCTTGCAGATTTCTCAGCTAATGATAAGACAGTTTTTTCTTTTTCTTTTTCTTTTTGATACATGCGACAGTTTTTTCTTCATATTGAACAACTGCACAAAACAAATGATATACCCTTAGTCCTGTAGTAAACTTGCTTGTACAGGCAACCGTTCTGAGAAAATATGATCACGACTTAAACCTAGGATCGAAAATTTTGGTTTTAGTGTGGCATACACTAAAAACCTGTACTTTATGTGATCCTAAATGTATAGATTACTAATTTGCATATATTAAAACAATTATTCAAGTTTGTTATTCGTAAAAATATTTATAGTGTTTGCTAAAAGACCATGACAGACAATTATTCAAGTTTGTTATTCGTTAAAAGACCATGACTAACAACAGTTAGAACGTGTCCCTTTATAGTGTTTGCTAAACATACCAAATCAAAATATTCATACAAAATGAGATAAAACAAAACCATCAATATAAAATATATAAATCTACGGCAAATGACACACACCATGTACAAGCCATGGATGTTTCGTTCATCAGACCAAATATTTAATTGAGGTGATAACCATGTACTTCATTATAGTGTATAAATTTCGCCAAACAAAGTAAGCATCCATACATAACATATATATATATATATATATGCTGCACAACATATAACTCAGTCTTTTTTTTTTCAGCCATAGTTAATTACAAATAAATGAATAATATATTGGGCATGCAACATAACAAAAATATGATTCTTACTTCCTAGGTGCTAATGGTTCTAAGAAAGAGATAAAACTGCAAAACGGTTGCAAGAGATAATGGAGCTTACTGCGACAAGTGCGCTTTTGTACAGGATTCGATAACCACAGTCTCGGCACTGAATCACATCACCTGGTTTAAGAGTGTTCTCCATCCCACAATCTACAAAACATCAGGAACAGAAAACCTTAAATAGCTCAACGCCAAATGGATTTTATAAGTGGGAGAACTTAAATTTCAGAGGATCAGGTTTAGTTGCAAATAAATAAAAGAAAATCAACCACACCATGTATGTATTTTTCCAGTACACTTAAACATACTTCCACAGATGTAGCTAACAGGCTCAGGTTGAGGATCCATGGCTTTAGCAAATTAGAACGAAGCAAGGCAATAGCTCTATGTCACGGTCCGTCATTTTCCGTGAGGTTTCGAGGCTCCGGAACGACCCAGAACTCTCCAGAGGACTCCCGAACAAGCTTAAGAGTGTTAGAGAATGCCATGACATTTTAGAGAAGTCTACACATCTCTAGCCTCATTATTTTAATATTTGCTACTAGATTTTTCCATGTAAATATCTAGATATTTGTAAGGAGAATTCTAGATGATGAATTGTAACCGTAGGATCAATTCGATCCCAACCGTCCATTAAGGAGGTGGGAATAGTAAGGAGGTGGAAGATTGCCTATAAATACCTCTCCCCTCCTCATTTGTAAACCATCATCGAGTTCTCTCAAATCTTCAAGTTCTTAAGGAATACGATTCTCGCATTCTCCAAGTTCTCAAGTTCTTCCTTGCTTCAAGCTTTCTCTTCTCCTCAATTTAACCAAGCATCCTTCTTTCATACGAGATAGGCTTACTTGACAACTTCCAGTGAAGGTTGTCTAAGTGCCGCGCGGGTCGAAAGACTAGCCCCGTGACAGTTGGTATCAGAGCCAGGTTCGTCACAAGTCCCAGGTTCTACCTTTGTGCTTGAAGGAAGGTATTGTGTGATGGCAACCGAGGAAGGAATTGTTGTTGGCGTGGAAGTGCC
>JANTPZ010105948.1:0-16817 GCA_025593235.1 Vachellia pachyceras
CTGCTAGTCCAGTAACATTTGAGGTTATTAGACATCCCAAGATTCGAATAAACTGGGAGATGATCGTGGGCTGGACAAAGTACATGTTAGCAGAGATAAAGTTTTGTATATTAGAATCATCTAGAGGTTTAAAAAGTTATAGAACAAAGAGACAGGGTATGATGAAATCCTGTATAGTGATTCTAATGCCAAGAGGTAAATAAAGGTATATTGTATGAATGGCTAAAGTATAGTTATGATATATTGTCTCAGCTGTATGCTATGACAGCTAAATATGAGAATGAGTTGGAGCAGAAGTTGAATGAGTTGTGGTTAATTTCTAAAGAAATTAGAAAGTGCCAGAAGTACTAAAGTTGTTGAGAGGTTTTATAATTATTACGAGTAAGCCATACAGGTTGTGCTAGACATACAGGTTGTGCTGTCTTTATCTCGCACGTCGAGCTACTTTCAACCCTGGCCTTTTTCGTCTGCTCCTTCTTGCTACTTTGGTTATTCACTGCAGCCTCTTTCTTGCGCCATAGCTATGTTCTTTCCTTTTTCTTGCTACTGTTCAGAGCTTTTCTAGGATCCATACTATCAGCTTGTTTATGCAGTATGTCAAACCTTGAACCATAGCTTAGTCCACAGCTTGCAGCTCAAAACAAAGATAAAGAGAAGAAAAGACCAAAATTCTTCAAGAAGAAAAAGACATATGTTTCTGGCATCTAGGGTGACAGCTCAGATGAAGAAGAAAGTGGAGTTAAGGAAGAAGCTAATCTCTATCTCATGGCCCAGGAAGAAGACACAGAAACATAGGAGGTAAGTGTTGAACCTAGCTATGATGAATTACGTACTGAATATGATGAAATGCATATTGAACTGCTAAAATTTGAGAAAGAATTATCTTTTCTAAGAAAAAGAGTTAAAGAACTTGAGAAACTTTCTGAAAACCTGGCTATTGCCAAAACTTGTTTAAACTGTGACATTTTGAAAAATGAAAATGAACGATTATCCAAGACTCTTGAAAAGTTTACTCGAGGGAGTGACATGCTACTAGTTATTTTAAAAAAAAATCAAAGAGTTATAAATGATAGAAGTGGTATATGGTATAATCCTCAAAGTGATTTTAAAAAAGGGTAAGAAAAGAATGGCAACATAAGTTATTTAAAATATTTTCAAAGATCAGTACATGCTTCCAAACCTTTTACCTTCTGTAATTACTATAATAGAAAGGGAGATAAAACCTCTTCATGTTATTTTAAAGGAAATACAATTTTAGGTACGTATAAGTGGGTACTAAGAGGAACGAATGGTTCAAAAACCCCTAACACTAACATGAAAGGACCCAACAGAACTTGGGTACTTGAAACTATCAAATGATTTCCTCATAGATTTGTCTTAGAGTATTCAAATCAAGTAAATGGTATATGAACAGTGGATGCTCAAGACATATGAGGGGTGACAAAAGTAAATTTATTAGCCTAAGAGCCAAAGATGATGGAAAAGTAAGTTTTGGAGGAAACCGGTCTGGAAGGATAGATGGAATTGGTGAAGTTGCAAATGTAAATGGTGCACCAATTAAAGATGTGTATCTTGTGGAAGGACTTTGTCACAATCTTCTCAGTGTGAGTCAAAGTACCGATAAAGGCAATTGGGTGATCTTTGACTCTGAGGAGTGCTTTATTATCAACAGAAAGGATTTATCCATTGATAAAGAAAAGCTGAACATTCAACTCAGAGCACCTAGGGATGATAACTGCTACGCTATTGATTTGGAAAATACTTTTACAAACTCTTGTTTGATTAGTCAGGCTGATGAAAGCCAGTTAAGGTATAAATGTTTGGCACAAGTTAATATGAATCAGCTTGACCGGTTAATCAAGAATGAATTAGTTCAAGGGCTTCCTAAACTTAAATTAAAAAATGATTTAGTATGTGATGCTTGCCAGATGGTAAAGCAAACAAAATCATCTTTTAAGTCAAAACAGAGGTTACGTCAAAGAGGCCACTTGAACTACTTCATATGAATTTAATGGGTCCAGCTAGAGTTAAAAGTTTAGGAGGAAATCTTTACACATTAGTAATCGTTGATGATTACTCTAGATTCACGTGGACCATATTTTTATCATTCAAGAGTGAAACTTTTGAGTTATTCACTGTATTTGCCAAAAAGGTTCAAAATGAGAAAGGTATGTCCATTGTTTCCATTAGAATAGATCATGGTGGAGAATTTGAGAATGGGGACTTTGCAACATATTGTGAAAGTGAAGGAATCAGTCACAACTTCTCTGCTCCAAGGATTCCACAGCAAAATGGAGTAGTGGAAAGGAAAAATAGAGTTCTCACTGACATGACACAAGCAATGATGATAGAAAGTATCTCAGGTGTTTTGGGCAGATGCTCTCAGTATAACTTACTACATCTCAAACAGAGATTACATCAGAACATCTCTTGGAAAAACACCTTATGAACTGTTCAAATGAAGGAAACCAAACTTATCTTATTTGAACTTGTTTGGCAGCGAGTGCTTTATTCATAATAATAGTAAGGATAATCTTGGTAATTTTGATGCTCAATCTGATGAACGATTATTTCTTGGCTATTCAAATAGGAGTAAGGCATTTAGAATATTCAATAAATGAACCTGTGTAGTAGAGTAATCAGTGCATGTTGTTTTTGTTGAAACAGATACCCAAGCAAAGCCTAATCTTGATGAAGAAATTATCATTTCAAAAGGTTTTGAATGAACATGGATAGTTCAACTTATTGTTAACCATCTCAGGATTTTGAAAATGATCAATCAGATGAACATCATCAATCTCCTCAACCAAGAGCTTGGAAATACATCCGCAATCACCCTATCAATCAAGTGATTGGAGAGGTGAATGAAGGTGTACAAACCAGGAAATGATTTATTAACAAGGCTCAATTTTCAGCTTTCATTTCAAAAATATAGCCTAAGAATGTTGAGGAAGCTTTGACTGACAATGATTGGATAATAGCTATGCAAGAAGAGCTAAATCAATTTGAAAGAAACCATGTTTGGGACTTGGTAACCAGACCTAATGATCATCCGGTCATTAGTGTAAAATGGGTATTTAGGAACAAACTTGATGTATCTGGAATCATTGTCAAGAACAAAGCAAGGTTAGTAGCTAAAGGCTACAACCAAGAGGAAGGGATTGATTATGATGAAACTTATGCTCCTATTGCCAGATTGGAAGTCATTCTTATTACTTGCTTTTGCTTGTTTAGTGGATTTCAAATTATTTCAAATGGATGTGAAAAATTTTTTTCTAAATACTTTCATTATGGAAGAAGTTTATGTTAAACAACCCCCTGGTTTTAAAGATATTTCTAAACCAAATCATGTTTATAAACTCAAAAAAGCACTTTATGGTTTAAAACAAGCACCTAGAGCATGGTATGAAAGATTGAGTAATTTCATGATAAAGAAAGGCTTTGTGAGAGGGAAAGTGGATACAACCTTCTTCATTAAACATTCTAAGTCAGACATATTAGTTGTACAAATTTATATTGATGATATTATCTTTGGAGCAACTAACAATGATCTTTGTCAAGAGTTTGCCAAGATTATGCAGGAAGAATTTGAGATGTCAATGATGGGAGAATTAAATTTCTTTCTTGGACTTCAAATTAAATAAAGAAAGAATGGCATCTTCATTAGTCAAGCCAAGTATCTTAAGGAGCTGCTAAAGAAGTTTGGAATGGATCAATGCAAAAGTGCTGATACTCCTATGAGTTCAACAGCTCTTCTGGATGTAGATGTAAATGGAAAATATTATGACATCAAGAGATACAGAGGAATGATAGGGTCTTTACTCTATCTCACAGCAAGCGGACCTGACATCTAATTCAGTGTTGGAATGTGTGCGAGATATCAAACAGCACCTAAAGAGTCACATGCTGAAAATATGAAAAGAATTTTCAGATATCTTGCTGGAACCATTGACCTAGGCATCTGGTATCTGAAAGAAGCAAATGAGAAATTAATCACTTACTCAGACTCTTATCATGCTGGATACAAAACAGATAGAAAGAGCACAAGTGGTCAATGCCAGTTCCTTGGAGGAGCCTTGGTATCCTAGTTCAGCAAAAAGAAATCAACTTTTTCTTTATCATCAATGGAAGCTGAATATATTGCTGTAGGTAGTTATTGTGCTCAAGTACTATGGTTAAAACAACAGCTTTAGGATTTGGGAATGGTGTTTAAATAAATTCCAATCTACTACGACAATACTAGTACCATTAGTCTTGCAGAGAATTCTGTGCATCACTCTCAGACTAAACACATTGATATTAGATATCATTTCATCAGGGATCATGTGCATAGGAAAGATATCAAAGTTGAGTTCATTCTAACACATCTTCAAGTAGTATACATTTTCACAAAACCCTTAGTCAGAAAACAATTCATGAATATTAGAAGAGAATTGGGAATTGTAAATCCCAATTAATTGTAAGTAAAATATTGATTTATTATTATTTTGATGATTAACATTTACTAACTTAAGCTTTAGAGTATTTTGTCAAAGTTTTGCAGGTGTTTGAATAAGCACTTGTAGCATTGGAAATCAAAATACTCGAGCAATAGGTTCAAATTTTGAAAGCAGGAGGAAGTACTCGAGCACAAATGAAGTAATGCTCGAGTATTGGAGCAAAATAAAGGCATTTGGAGCAACACTGGAAGCTATCTCTCGAGCATTATATGGAAGCACAGGTAATGCTCAAGCATTCAATCTCAATGCTCGAGCAGGGTAAGTGTTTTTGGGCTCAGAGACTAAGATGCTCGAGCATTAGTAAGTCAATGCTCGAGTATTAGGCCTTGATCAAACATCTGTTCATGTTTGCAATTCGATGCTCGAGCACTAGAAGACAGTCCTCGAGCACTAGAGCTCAACACTTAAGCATTAGAAGTCCAATGCTCGAGTATTGGACCTTCCCTAAGCATCTGTTCATCTTCCATCCCCGATGCTCGAGCACTGTGTCATAGCACTCGAGCACCAGGTTGCAACACTCGAGCACTAAGTACTAATGCTCAAGTGTTGGCATGTTTGTTCATATTTTTGCTCTCAACACTCGAGCATTGAGGATCAATGCTCAAGTGTTGACAGATTCTGGTGACTTTAACCCCTTTTTCCCGTGAGTACTCGAACCCTACCACTGAGCATTCTCAAATCCTCTCAACCTCGAATCATTACATATGCTCCCAAACCGTTACAACTCTTCCCAGTAAGTATTTTTCGGTAAAACCCCTCTATATTTACACCTATTCACTCCCCATTTACTTCACATTTGGCCAAATTCTTCCAGCGATGACGACGGTACTTTACATTCTCTTTAATCCAAACTTTCATTATGCATGCACTAAAGTCACTGTTGGGGCTTCTAAAGGCAAACGCTCTGCATCTCCTACTCCATCTCAAACTAGATCAGCCTCTACTTCCAAGAAAGTGATGATTGTCGAGCCCTCTGAGGAAACAGTGGCATCCTCGGTGCAAAAATCAAGTGCAAGTCAACCCAAATCAATATTAAAGGACAAGGGTAAGTCACTTATGCTCTCAGCCTCTCAATATATTGCTCCTGCACCATCAAACTTAGAGAGTGAAAGCATTTCACCGAGCAGGTTGGCATCCTCTTCAAAGCATAAGCCACGAGCAAAAGGGAAGAAGAAATTGACTAAGCAAGATCTTCCTACAGCACCAAAGGACTTCATCACTTCAACGGTATACATTACAAACCTTTCTGAGTTTGAAGAGAAGTTAAAGAATAGATCTTTATGCCCTACCCTATATGTGGACTTAAAGGAGATAAATGATTTTGGATTTAAAGTATCGGATTATCTAGATCATTATAAACCTTTGATAAGAATTAAGGATGATTTCTCACCTGATATGGTTAGAATTTTCTACAACAATATGTATTCCACTTCTGTTAAAGATGACAAGGGAGAAATCATCTCTTATTCCATGGTGAATATGATAAGAGGAAAGGAAATACTCATTACTCCTGAGTCATTGAATGCATTCCTAGGAACCAATGAATATGTGAGTAGCTTGACCAATTTTTCTGAGGAGGAAATTGATAACCTTTTAAGGCTAGGAGTCTCCTATGTTAGTTTATCTTTTGAGCCCTCTGCCATGCCCCTACTTCAAAGGATCATTCACTACATCTATTCTAGATGCTTAGTGAATGAAAATGGGAACTACACTCACCTAGCACATATGGATTATCATACCTTAGTATGGATTATGATTTAGGAAAAGAAGAACATAGGAGAATTTGTATTCAATAAGAGATGTGGAGGCTTGTGTTCTCGGGCTCTAAGAGGATCACTGTGCTTTATCCATGTTTGGTGTCCAACATCCAGAATCAACTTAAAATATGGCCTATCTTGGATAAAGTAGCAAAGCCAGTAAAGTTCGGAGAGGCATATCTACATAGAACGAATATCAATCTGGTAGATCCTCAGGGGCAACATGACAAGAAGAAGAAGAAGGCTACATCTGCTGCATCTCAGGGACAGGATGAAGCTCAGTCCTTTGCTCCTCTACAGCCCTCATCTGCTCCTTCATTTGCACATTCTACTATGCAGCATTATATAGAAATAGAGTTTAGAAAGATAGGTGAGGCGTTCATGACAACTTTCAGGCTCAGACCCAGGAATATCTCAAGAATGCATTAAAGGCAGCAGGAGAATACTTTTCTGGGAGATCACTGGATGTTGCTATCACCACTTTGTCTAATGATCTCATTTTCTTCAGGGATGCTTTCTTGGAGAAGTTTGATGCCTTGCATAGCACATTACATGGTTTGGAGAGTAGGATGGCATCTATTGAGTAGTATATCAGAGACCATCAGCCTACCCTTGCTTCTACTCATGCTTCTCCTGATGATCCCCTACAGATGCAGTGCTGGCCATGATAGATTTTTCATCTTCTATCCTGAACCCCGAGCCACAGCCCATTCCAACTCTACCTGTTTCTTCCATGCCTCCTCCTGAGCCCTCCACCACTCCCAATATCCCTGATTCCTCTTCCCAGTGACCCTTTTTGCTGATGATAAAATGGGGGAGAGAAAGCAGAATCTATTATTTGTTAGAATAGGATTTGACCAAGAGGGGGTGAATTGGTCAGATTAAATATTTCGAAACTTAAAATCAAAATCAGAGTAAAGTCACTAAAAGAGAAAAAAGAAGATGAACACAGAGATTTATCCTGGTTCGGTCCTTCTGACCTACGTCCAGTCCTTAGAGCGTCTCTGAGCTTTATAATCCACTAATCACTAACAAATTAGGCTCACCAGCCTTTACAATGGAGATTCACACTCCCCCTTACAATTCGCAATGAAACAGAGTCTTACACTCTGTTTTTCTGACCAAATCTCAATCCAATAAATTCGAGGTCCCAACCTTGAATAACTTACAGATTTATGATATGTTTTGCTAAAAGAAACTCTCTCCAAAAGAGTAGATAGCAATCAATGAAATTCAGAATAAGAATTGAAGGAGTTACAGAGAGATTGATGAATGGTTTTTAATGCTCGTAAAAAGAATCGTTGTCTCTATAATGAATGCTTGGGGCTTTTATAGATGAGAGGAATGAAGTTGCCGTTAGATAGAGTTTAATATCTGTTACTCTCATCAACCACCTTCTCATCTTCACCATTAATGCTGTATTAAATGCGTATCAGGATGTTGATGATGATGACGGCTTCGTGTAATCTGTTTGCAACAATTGTGAAGAGGTATGGGCAGGTTTTCTCTTTTAATGATAATGAGTTTCTGCATTTATGGAGGCAGGTGAGATTTAAACGTTGTTAGCACGAATAAGGAAAGCTGAGGGATCAGGTAAAAAGCTGTCAGAGAGAAAATAGCCATTGAAAGTAGTACTCGAGTTCTGTTTCACAATACTCGAGTGATGACCAAGTATTTTGAATTTTATAAAATAATACTCGAGCGTTTTGTTTCAATGCTTGAGTTTTTATAATGCTTTTGAAATTACTCGAGTGTTTGCTGAGAGTATTGCATAAATTTTTGAATTCAAACAGAAATACTCGAATGTTAAAAATTTTATACTCGAGTGTTAAGAACACTTTCAGTTGCTACTCGAGTGTTCAGAGGCGAACTTAAAGTGAAGTATTTTGTAATAGCCTAATACTCGAGTGTTCAAAAAATAGAACTCGAGTGTTGTCACTTTTTTTACCATTACTCGAGTGTTTTGATGAAAGTATTGTGTTTTTGAAGAATTGGAGCTCGATACTCGAGTACTTAAAATTAATACTCGAGTGTTGTCAACACTTTCAACTAAAACTCGAGTGTTGTGCTTGAAGTATTGCTCCATGTTTGAAAAAATTAGCCCGATACTAGAGTGATGTAATCTAACACTCGAGTGTTGTCAACACTTCCTCCATAACTCAAGTGTTCTTCTTCGAGTTAAAGTGTTTTGGCTTAAAACTCAAGTATTCATACCAAATACTCAAGTGTCACCAACACTTCCATCTGCAACTCGAGTATTATACTTCAAGTAATGGGTATTCTTTTGAAAATAAGTTACGATACTTGAGTATTACATCACAATACTCGAGTGTTGTCAATACTTCAACCTCAATACTCGAGTTTCATATGAAAGTATTCTGCCCTAACACATTTTAACACTAATACTCGAGTATTCAAAATTATCACTCGAGTATGTGTAACACTTTCTTTTAATACTTGAGTTTTCACTCAAAGTGTTGATTTTCAAAAACGTTTTAACTTACAATACTTGAGTATTACAGTTCAGAACTCGAGTATTATCAACACTTTCAACAAAAACTCAAGTGTTGTCTGAAAGTATTGATTTTTAACTCTTGAAAAAGCTTGATACTCGAGTTTTAAAGCACAGTGCTCGAGTATCCTCAATACTTGAGTGTTTTACCAAGAACACTTAATTAACAACAATTAAACTTTATAATTCCTCAAATCATTTTGTTATCATCAAAATAAGGCATCAACATTATTTAGGCTTTTACTTTGTTTAGGCTTTTACTTTTGTTGTTTTGGATTTTGTTTGAACTTGATATTTATTGAGTTTATGAATTCCAAGTTATGTTTATATTATGCTTATGAATCTATTGCTTTAATCTCTTGAAATTTTTCACAATTGCTGATTTATGGTTTTGTCATCATCAAAAAGGGGGAGAATGTTGATAACTTGTTTTGATGATAACAAAAATAAATGTTTGTGTTAAGAAGAAATTATGCAATTGAATTCCTAAGCTTGATATAGTTTTTCAAAGTTATACATTAATGCTTTATGGATATGCTCGAGCAAATTAGTAAAAGTATTGGCAGTACTCGAGCATTGGAACTCAATGCTCAAGCACCATGTTTTTGAAATTAAATTTTAGCAACACTTTTACTCAGTGCTTCAAGTGAAATGATCAAGCATTGCCAATGCTCGAGCACAACTCAATGCTTGAGCATCGTTTCTGAAAATGAAGTTTTAAACAATGCTTTTAATGAATACTTCAAGTATTTGCATGAAGTATTGCCAATGCCCGAGCACTGGTATCCAATGCTTGAACATCAGGCTTAGATAGAGTCACACAGTGCTCGAGTATTGAGAGTTTTTGCCAATGCTATCAGTCAATACTTCAAACACTGGCTGAAAGCATAGCTAATACTCGAGCACTAGAAACACAGTGCTTGAGTGTTGAGACTTTTTGCTCCGTGCTGTTAAGCAACGCTCCAGCAATAGTCTCCAGCAGAGTAAATGCTCGAGCACTAATTCACAGTGCTCGAGTATTGAGGGTTTTAACACAATGCTGGAAGTGAATGCTGAAGCATTGACTGAAAGCATTAGCAATGCTCGAGCACCAGCACTCAATGCTCGAGCATCGGGCTCAAAATTTTTCTATTCACTTATGCTTTCTGAAAATGCTCCAGCACACTAAGCCAGCATTCATAATGCTCGAGGATCATGATCTAACACAAGCATTAAGGCTTTTAAAACACACTATTTTTCAATACATTCATAGAATGCTCGAGCAATCTTAAGAAGTATTGTCAGTGCTCAAGCACTACGTTTTATTACTCGAAGTATTCAGATATTTTTGAAATACTCTCATTTTATGCTCCAGCATTGAGATCAAGCATTAAACTTTTCTTTGAAATATACATTGCAATACTCGAGTATTGAAGTGTCATGCCCGAACACTACTCTCTCTGACAACTTTGCTCTCTGTAAATCATTCCATATTCTTTCTATACTTCAGTAATTTCTATCTACTCTTTTAGAGAGAGTTTATCTAGCCAATATTCATTTTAAATTAGAGAGAAACTCAAGGTTGGGGCCTTGAGCTTGTTGGGCGGAATTTGAGTTGTAAAACAGAGGGTGTGTGACCCTGCTTCAGTGAAAAATGTAAGGGGGAGTGATACTCCGTTGTAAAGGCTTATGGAGCCTTTGTTTATTACTGATAGTGGATTGGGAAATCTCAGAAGTGCTTTAAGGACTTGACGTAGGTAAAAAATGACCAAATTAGGATAAACCTTATGTGTCATCTTCTTTCTCTACTTGCTCGGTGACATTGTTTTTTATTTCTACTTTTTGTGATTTTAATCTTAAAAAGTAACCAATTCACCCCCTCTTGGTCAAATCCTACACTAACATTCTCTTCATTAATGGAGAAACTACTTTGCGCCTAATAATAGCATTCTTTTTCCTACCGAGTTGTCTTGTTGGTTGTGCTCCTGCACAATGTGTACTTGGCCCAGTGAAGGGTCTTGCTGGTTGGGCTCCTGCACGATCTGCTCTCGGCCCAGTGAAGATTCGTTCTCTTGCCTGCCTTTTTCCCCTTCACTTGCCATGCGCCCGAGTTCCCTCTTATCATTATCCACACGTCGAGTTTTCCTTTGTCTTAGTATTGTATGTGCCGTCTCCTACAGCTGTCATTATCTCGCACATCAAGCTACTTTCAACCCTTACCTTTTCGTCTGCTCCTTTTTGCTACTTTGGTTATTCATTGCAGCCTCTTTCTTACGCCATAGCTGTGTTCTTTCCTTTTTCTTGCTACTGTTCAGAGCTTTTCCAGGATCCACACTGTCATCTTGTTTATGCAGTATGTCAAACCTTAAACCATAGCTGCCGCCTGTTTCCCTCACCGTTGACGAATGTTTGACACTCCTCTGTTGTTTTTCTTATTTTCCAGGCCTGCTCGTTGGTTTCACTGACATGGGAAGGCTTTTACCTTCATCCAATTACTGTACGCATCTTTAACAGATACCCCAAGCACGCTAACCAAGGGATGTTTCTCCACCCTGCCCACACTCACCGCCCGTGGCTGGTTAGGCAAAGCTCTCCCCCCAAATTCATAGTTCTTGTTTTTGGTACTGTTTTATTATTTTGCTCCACTTGTGTACACTCCTCTTAATTATGTCTATACATTGGCACTTGAAGTAGTTAGTATCAAGGCCCTTATATTCTACTTTGTAGATTTTCCTTCTTATGAAAAAGTGAGATTGGAGTTTTTTGTTGAGGTCCACTTCAACACTCACCCTAGAAAACTTACCCCTTTCAATAGTTGTGTTCTTTTCTTACTTGTAGGCAAAGGTGTTAAGATCAACTTTAAGAGCTCTTCCTATTAGGTTTCCTAGCTCTAGCATGCATTCCTCCGAGTAAACATGCATAGGTAAAGTGGGCACCCTAACCCAAATGGCAACTTTCCTGACTTTATTGCAGTAAGGGTTGAAGTTTGGACTCCATCTCTGGATGGCAAGATAATTCCCTTGTATCATCCACAGTCCATCAAAGAGAAGTTTGGAGTAGAGCGCCTTATCCTTGACTTGAAGACATAATAGCGATTAAGTAGGTCAATGAATTTGAAGTTATCACTCTTCAGAAGCCAAGCAACTCTATCCCTCATCATACTCAGATTTGTTTTCCTTCCCAATAGTATTAGGATAAGGGCATCTTTCCATGATCTACATAGCTCCTTCAAGCGTTCATCTGACATGTTTAAGGATGGCAAGGATTCCATTAGCTTCTTCTGCTCTTCTGTCACTAATGGTGCCATGTCCTCATCTTCCTTAATCCATTCCTTCACCTGCTCATTGAAATCCTTATCAAAAGTTGTCTTAGCTTCACCAGCCAATTTCGCTTTATAGGAGATTTGGTTTCTCATAGGCCGCTTCACTCCTTGCTCAAAGTTGTCCTGCTTTGCGTGATCATCCTTCTGTATTGATTCTTCCTTACTGCATCCTCGTTCAGGCTAGCCTTGGCATTAAAAATAAAATCTGCCTCTGCCATCCTTATGTCCTACGGCATCTTGTTGATGCTTATCCCTAGGATATCCTCTTCTTCAGATGATAGTCTGCTTTTCCCCTCATTCCTGTTTCCCCTGTTAACAACAGATCCAGTGTGTACATCCACTCGAGAACTCTCCCATGCTCTCCATCCTATTTATAAATTTTATTTTTAAGATTGGGAAACTGTTATCTGTTCACTTTTTAATTTATCAAGAACACTTTAATTTTCAATAAGCCATATCACTACAATAAAATATTATTTCAATTTTATTTAATTTATGCTAAAAGATTAACTTTTACAGAATATGTTTTTCGGATTGAAGTACATTCAGTACCCTAAAGTATTTTTTATGGTTTATTCAACACATTGAAATATTTTTTCATGTGCATCTAGCACCCCCAACTGTTTTTTATACCTTGTTGTTGGATGTCCAAAAAATATTTTAAAGTTCTATATACACTTAAAAAATACTTCAAAATATAGGATACACCAAAAATATTTTTAAATGTTGGATGCACTGGAAAAGTTGTTCACAGTACTTAATGCACTTTAACCCTTTTTTCTTTTGCAGAATAATTATTTAATTTAATGTTGACAATCCATTTCAGGAGCAATTTTTTTTGGGTGTGGGCTTTTAATTGGGTTTTATAAAAATGAATAAGATACTCATATTTAGTGTTCTAACAGTACATTAAATAGAATTTCTCCGATAATAAAATGCTACGGGATTCTTGTGATCAGTAAGAAAATTTGAGTAGTATTGAAGAATGGAATATGGATTTTGGTTAAAAACAAGAAAGGTCTCATGGTATTAAAAAAGAAAATGAAAAGGAAAAATGGGTTCCAAATACTATGGTTGAAAAAGATGAGCCACTTACTTTCTTGTATGATCATATATTTTTATTAGATTAAGGGTATGAGTTAAATAAGTTAATAAGACATTTTTTTTGAAAATATTCCAATCATATTTATCAATCCTCTTTCTCTTTTTATAACTTGATTATTGTTGAAGGAATATAGATACGGGTGACTTAGAAAAAATTGATAAAAATCTGGTTGGAGGGGAGTGATGTGGCAGGCAAGAATTGGGAGATTTTCAGTAAATTTGATATAAAAGATTTTACCACATAATAATTTAAGATATAAAATTTTTCCTCTACACCTCTCCCATCCAACCAAATAGGAATTTATGGGATTACCGTAATTATACGAGTTAGAAGTAATTTGTAAATATAATTTGTTTCCTTATAGGGTAAATGGATTGCAATTATGACACAGAAGAGTTAGAAGTGAATTAATGTCAAAATGAGATATTAGCTCTTTCCATAAGTGATAGAGTTCATATATTTGTAATCAATTTTACAAAAATATGATGAAATTCACAAAGATGTTAATCATATAATAGAATTCATCTTGGGTAGTTTAAATAAAGAAAAGTCATTAGAGTTATTTGTACAGAAAAGTACCTGATGAAATAAAATGTTTATTGTATTATTGTTTGACCAGCAATGTTACATGATAGTGAATGCTAAGCTTTAAATGAACGGCATGAGCACAAAAGTAGGATCAACTTAAATAAGGATGTTGATATGGATGTGTGATCACATATAGAGATAGAAAATTGATGAAAAAAGGTAGAAAATTGTTTGATATAGATTGATCACATATAGAAAAGGGCATTGGATGCACTTAAGAAGGCATGTTAGGGTTGTTTAGGGCTTGGTATAAAGGGGTCAAGGAAGACCAAAGAAAATGGTCAATGATATTATTGGATTTGACCTTTTAGTTAATAATCTATCGAAATATTCGATTTTGATCAAGTTTAACTGTGTTATGTGATCCATATAGATGACATCAACTAGTGAAACAATGCTTGTTGTAGTTAGGACTGTGTAAGGACCATACCAAACTGAGTTGTTTCCCAACCTAATTTTTGGTCCAATCCAGCACCAACCTGAGATCAGCTTCGAATAGGTTAGGCGGATTTTCTGGACCAGTCCAAGGACCTCGATCATCTTAAGAATTTAACAACAATAAGGATCCTTATTATCATAAAAATTAAAAAAAATACTAAAATATGATTTAGGTGATACTAGATTAAACCAACAAATTTGTACACTTGCTCCAGAACCAGGTCCAACCCAATCAATTATTCTGGTCCAATGCACTCTTATTTCGTTATATAGCTTATTCAAACTAGATTGACCCTAACCAGATCACTTCAAGTAGGACTGGACCAAATATGACAGAAATTATCCTTCACAGTAAGGCCCACAAATGGTGTGGGTCCCACTTCCCCTTCAACATCAATATGTGATATTGCACCTTCATCCGCCGTCCTTCGTAACATTTCAAAACTGGTTGTTGGCTTTTATGAGAATCAACGAAGAGAGAGGGGGGACATCCGCCAATGATCTTATTGTTTAGCATTATAAAAACTCTTCCGTTAATCTCATAATGTTAGCAGTTATCTCTGCCATTAAAAAATAGAGAAGAAAAAGGATTTGGGTATAGTCAATGGCTGTATTGTTGGAGTATTTTTTTTAAAATGAAAATATGTGATTTTTAAATAAAAAGATGTGATTTTTTAAAGGAAGAGATGTGATTTTTTAGAAAGTTGTGTCCTTATAAATTAATTAATTTATAAATTAATTAGTTTATTTGAAGAGGTGTGTAGGGGGTTGTAATTCTAAAATCATGTATCCCTACATATCATAAAGGTGCAACTTTTCATTGAAAAGTCATTATGGTTGTGACTTTCTTAAGATGGCAAAGGAAGATGAAGTTTCTTCTCACAACACTAAATGTTGCTTATGTCCTCACCACTCCCAAGTCGCAAGAATGAGAAAGTGAAACTATTGCTGAGATCAAAGAGAGACAGAAATGGGAGAATGATGATTTCATCTGTACTGGACATATCCTCAATGGGCTTTGCGATGCTCTATTTGATGTTCATCAAGATTTAGTGTTTGTAAAAGATCTCTGGGACAAACTTGAGGCAAGGTACATGCAGGAAGACGTAACAAGTAAGAAGTTTCTTGTTTCTCGCTTCAATAATTATAAAGTGATTGATGGAAGATCTATTATGGAACAATTGCATGAGGTAGAACATATTTTAAATAATTTTAAACAACATAAAATGAATATGGATGAGTCTATTGCTGTCCCCTCAATCATAGACAAACTTCCTCCTTCTTGGAAAGACTTCAAAAAGAGTCTTAAACACAAGAAAGAAGATATTACTCTTGAACAGTTGGGAAACCATCTTCACTTAGAAGAAGAATACTGAAAGGAAGATGAGACAAAAGATGCAATTGCTCGTGAGAAAGTCCACATAGTGGAGGAAGGACAGTCCCACAAGACCTCAAAGAAAAGAGGGAAGGAGGATGACAAATCTCAAGTAAGGTATTGTCACCAAAGTAAGAAGAACAAAGGTACTTATTTCTTTTGTGGAAAAACAGGACATTACAAGAAAGAATTTCGCTTCTTTATGAAAAAGAAAGAGAAGGAAAACAGTACATCCACAAAAGTTGACAATCTCGTGGCTATGATTTCTGAAATCCACTTGGTTGATAACAATGAATCATGGTGGGTGGACTCCGGTGCAACTCGCCATGTGTGCAAAAATAAGGCCTTATTCAAGACATTGAAAGAAGAAGAAGGAGATGTACTTTACATGAGAAATTATTCAAGTGTTCAAGTTAAAGGCAAAGGGACTGTGGAAATTGAATTTACTTCTGGGAAAACCCTCACTTTAAGAGATGTATATTATGTACCAGAAGTTAGAAGGAATTTAATTTCTGTACCAATACTTAATAAATTTGGATTTAAGTCTATATTTGATGGAGACAAGTTTGTTCTCACTAAGGGTGGTATGTTTGTAGGTAAAGGATATCTCTGTGAGAACATATTTAAGTGTAATATTGCTAAAGTTAATAATAATATCTATAGTTTTGCTTATATCATTGACTCTTGTCATATGTGGCTTTATCGTTTGGGTCATGTTAATTTTGGAAAATTGAATGATATGATGAATCTTGAATTGATTCCAAAATTTGTTACTAATGATAAGTCTTGCACCACATGCATGAAAACTAAAGTAACAAGACATCCTTTCCCTAAAGTAGAAAGAAAATCAAAAATATTAGAGTTAATCCATTCTGATGTTTGTGATTTACACGGTTGGCCTACATTAGGCGGTAAAAAGATTTTGTAACCTTTATTGATGATTGCACTAGATATTGTTATATCTATTTAATGAGTTCAAAGGATGAAGTTCTAGAAAAATTTAAAATCTTTAAATCTGAAGTAGAAATTCAATGTGAAACATTTATTAAATCTTTAAGGACAGATAGAGGGGGAGAATATTATGATCCAAAATATTTTGAATCCGTTGGTATAATACATCAAGTAACTGCCCCTTATTCCCCATAACAAAATGGTATAGCTGAAAGGAAAAATAGGATTCTTGTAGAAATGGTAAATGCCATGTTATCTTACTCTGGATTATCTAGTGGATATTGGGGTGAA